>JAPXFQ010001017.1:0-54461 GCA_028564705.1 Apricaphanius iberus | reverse complement strand
CCTGTGGCCAAGTTCCAGGGCACATGATCAATCGGAGCCATAGTGACAGGACCTCCACATTGTCACATCTCTCCCCCTCTTATCACAAGCACATCCTCGTCCTCCCAAACAGGGTGCCACCAATTTCAAATCTACGGTTGATCATGTGCGCTGGCTGCTCGGCCACAGGGATATTCCTTTGGCTGAACGGTTCGCCTGCATGACTGTCACATGAGAGTGTTGGGATCGAATCCTGCCCTGGCCCTCATTGTTTACTGTGCCAGACTCACATTTCTCACTGGTTTTAATATTTAAACCTTCGTAGATTTAAAACATAAAAGTATTAATACGCAGTACGGTCTCTCCATTGTTGCGCCGATCGGGTGCGTCTTTCTCCACTGAAGCTCTTGGAAGAGGTGCCGTTTCCGAGTGAGGAACATACTTATGGGCAGTACTATTTTTTTCTTCTGGATGAGAAGATTATTATAACCAGACATGATAAATTTGGCAAGCATTGGAGACATAACAGGAGGACAATTGCCTCCAATCATTTAGGATGAATACAATGCGTGTTAATACGCTGTAAAGAAAGCATTTAAATTGTGCTATTTAAAAAAATCCACCAAACAGCAAAGGGTGGACTGCGTTATAGCAAGGGAATTGTATAACTATAATTTTTCCATCTTGAAACGGGTACCAGTGACATTGCAGGATCATGTAGCTGACTACCAGTCTTTTAGAACATGACATATCTACTGCAAAGAATGTAGTATAAAAGCAGAAAGTAACATGACTGCATAAGAAAGTGGAGCTGATTAAATAATAGCCTGTTCAGATACTGATGCGGTGACTTTGCTGGGAGCACAGTGGCTGTTAGATTGTTGCTGGTAAAGAATTTCCTCATCAGGTTTGGTGGGGAAAAACCTGTCAATCATAAATATTGCTGGGGACATGTCCCCGGCATCCCCGGTTGAAATGACGCCTATGCCTGGAGCAGACCAACTAAAGCCATGTCATCTGTGTATTTAATCAGTTAGTAATAACATCTGTTCAGTGATAATTCAGCTATTAATACAGAAAACAGCTCCGATATAAATGAATACGCTGTCAAAGACTCTGTGGGTCCTAGGAGAGCCCAGCAGCCTAGAACTGAACTTGATCCCTGACTGGACGACACCACTCATGATTTTAGAGCTGCTGAGCTGAGAAACTCCAACCTGCAGGTTTTGTTTGACCCATTAAAGGACTGCTGGCATCATTAATAACTGTGATAAATACCAAAACCCTTTCAGACATTCTATCAGATTATTCTGACCCTCAGGTTTAGTTCAGGACTCTGTTCTTAAAGCGCCACAGATTCATCATCCCTCCGCTGCTGCTTTCTTTACTTTCTTCTCTTCTTCAGTGATAAACTGGAGCCGTTATCCCAGGTTCTGGTTCTGATCCGTCTGTCTCTGCTGTCTTTGACCCTTTTGAGCTTCTGTCTCTGTTCTCTCCACAGGAGACGGTTCAGAAGACAGAGCATCTCTGCAGGTTCTGTTCCTCAGCTTTTTAAAGAGGTTCTGTTCTGCTGTAGGAACCTGATCTGGATCACTGTGCAGCTCTTTACTGGAGATCAGAGGGACTTCCAGAGGTTTCCTTCATTTTGGCTTCTCTCCACTGGATGCTCAGACATTCTAGGTATGATTTTAAACTTCTGATACTTGATTTAAAAACCTTCCGTGATCTCACTACATTCTACCTGAACTACACCCCCAGTTCAGATGATCAGCTTCTTCTCAGTGTTAATAATATATTTAGTTTATTTGTAGAAATGGTTAATAGTCAGCCATGTTGGCTGATGATGTTTAAACCTGAGATAAAACTATAAACATGGAGTTAACATGTTAACTTAGGTTCAGGAGCAGGACCACGCTTCAACTCTCATGGTATGCAGTAATCAACACTAATTCAATCTATCTGGCTTTCCAGATGTCTCACACTTTACTAATCAATCAGTGATCTATATAACCCAGGCTCGCCTCACATTCAACGCCTGTCACATTCATTTCACACCCCTCCCTACCCGACCCAATCCGTGGTCTCACCTCGATCTACTTTACTGCTCCATAGCCTTAAGTTCCGTCCCCTCCAACCCAAATTTTTCGAACCTTCATCCCTTCGACCCTTCAACCCTTCGACCCTTCATCCCTTCCACCCTTGTTTCCTCATCCGTCCATCCTCTACCTCATGTTTAAATTACTCACAGTCCTATCTTTTTCTAACATCTCCTGAGCAGGAACAGGAAAGATGAACTCCTGAAGACTGCACCCCCACACTGAGTCTACATCCTGACCTCCATTGGCTCGTCTCCCAAGACTTCTGTTCTCGCTGTTCATTCATTAAACCTTCAATCACAATCTATGATGTGTGGTCCTTGCTAGATTTATTAATCTTTTTGGAAGCAAAACTAAATTCAGATTTGGAGAATGACCCAAACATCAACTTAGAAATTAAATTCTCTTTTGGTGTGTGTCTTAATATTTATATTGGACTAAATAACTGAGTCTGTTTGATATGGAAAGATGCAGTTGATGAAAATTGAATAAAACTTAGTTCAATGTTTGTGGGTCAAAGGTCATGTCAACATAGTTTATGTAACTATGTCGTTATACAGTATTTTTCTTTCTTATTTAATACTGTATTTTAGGATTTATAACAGAAAGGTGAGTTGATTCTTGTAAGTTGATTAACTGTTTACTGATGTCAATAAGTGGCCAGTAGGGGGCAGTATAGCTCCATGAATGATGGTTAAATGGATCAGAGGTAAATATCAGATCAGATTCTGTTAACTAGATGGTCGTGTAGAAGCTCTGGGTAGTAACTGTGGATCTAAATGGACCTGTTCTTTAGTTGAATGTTACCATGGCAACGATCCAGTTGGACTTCACCGTCTCCATGGTAACATGTTCCTTAATGTCATCTATGTAATTTCCACAAGAACCCAGCAGAACCTGGTTCTGTTTCTATCAGTCACATGATCACAGAGAGCGTCTGTTATTGGTGGAACACTGCTGCTGCTCCGCCTCTTTAAACAAAGACAAGCCCCGCCCACCCAGCCCAGCTCTCTGCTCATTGGCTGATAAATGCTGTGCAGCCTGTGTTCCAACTCCAGCTCCTAAATCTGAAGCTTCCAGTCAGAGACTGAAGCTGAAGAAACCTTTCAGTTAGATGATCCAATGTTCTCAGGAACCAAGGAAGGAGGTCCAGATGGTTCTGTTGCTGCTTCACATGATGGATCTTATTAGAACATGTGGAGGTTGGTGACCAACAGATTTAATCAGATATTATATGAGGAGAAACATGACAGATATTAGGAACATAGAAACATTTCAGACTGACTCAGTTTCTACAGTTACAGAAGTTAGATACAGCTCACCTCTCTGATGGTGGAGGAACAAATGTTTTAAAGTCAATGGGATTATGCTTTGACCAGTCGCTCTTAAAGGACACACAGCTGGGTTCTGGTTGGCGTCTCTGATGGATCCTGACAGAAAAACTCTCATTAAAAACTTTGAGCAGTTTTTAGTTTCAAAATCATAAAACATGAAACAGAAGTTCCAGATATTTTTACTTTAATCCTCGTATGAAACAGAAGTTTTACATATGTTTCTTTAAATCAGTCAGGTTATAAACTCGTACGTTTTCTCAGCTGGTCGTTCTTGAGAATCGTTCCATCGTTGCTTCAACTTCATCTTCCTGAACACAGACTGGAGTTCAGATTCTCCTTCATGTTGAAATCTGTGAATAAAGACAGTTTGATGATATTAGAGTTGAGCTCTGATATGGAGAAGAACCAGGAGTCCTTTCCTGACCATCCAAGGAGGATCTGATGGAGCTTCATTCAGTGTTGGTGTGTTTGTAACGTCCTGAAGTGGAATCAGAGCTGATCTACTGCTGAGTCCATAATAGAGCTTGTTCTAGACGCCTGATCAATAATGGAGCAGAAGCAGCTGGATGTCTACTGATCTAAACTTAGTTTTCTCCATTTGAACCAGAATTATCCCAGATTCTAATCATTCTGTGATGAGATGTCAGCTTTAAATCATTCATTGTTCCATAAATGTCTGATCAGCCATCCTTCTTTCTGGAATGACTAATGATGAAGATCCAGGAAATGTGTTGGAAGTTGGTGGTTTTTCCAGATGTGTCTTCCTGCTGGAAGCCAGAGCTCTAACCAACAGGTTAGCTGGTGTCAAGAAGAAGAAGAAGAAGGCGAAGAAGAATTTTGAAGTTTAACACACCATTTATTTACAGTATTACTATACAGTCAAGAAGAAACCATCATACTAAAACGCTACCCAATTCTAGCTTTCCATTTAAAACTCTGCAGAGAACTCCCTTTTCAGACCACTGTTGTTCAAAGCTATCCAAGTCTTGGCATATGGAAAAATATGCAAATTCCAATCTAAGTCTGGCTCTGACATTCAATTTCCACAGTGTTACCACATCATAGGCTTGTTCTTTTTGTAATTTATCTCTCCGAGATAAATATATAGCCAACTTGGCGTCACCTATTAAAAAATTTAAAACCTTGTTCCTGATCTTGTATTTTTTGTTCCTCCTTACCCCAGTGATAAAAACAGTTAAACCTCTGCACACCTTAAAAGGACTACACAGACTGCCGTTAATCTTCAGTACACTCTCAATGTCATTGTACAACACCCTGATCATGGCTATGAAACCAGCATTGAACCCAAAACTTTCCAAGGTTTCCCATAAAAAGTTGTGTTCAACACGGTCAAAAGCCTTTTCTTGTTCTAATGAGATCAGGCCGACATTGGCTTCCAATGAACCAGAGACATCCAAAATATCTCGAATTAGGTAGATTTTATCTACCATGGACCTGCCTGGCACACAGTACGTCTGGTAACGATGGATAACCTCCTCCATTGCTCCCCGGAGCCTCAAGGCCAAGACTTTCGACAGAATCTTGTAATCTGTGCATAGAAGAGACACCGGACGCCAGTTCTTTATATCCTGCAGATTCCCTTTCTTCGGCAGGAGGGTGATGACCGCTCTACGGCATGATAT
Source organism: Apricaphanius iberus (assembly GCA_028564705.1). NCBI lineage: Eukaryota > Metazoa > Chordata > Actinopteri > Cyprinodontiformes > Aphaniidae > Apricaphanius > Apricaphanius iberus. The sequence continues at coordinate 49,409 of JAPXFQ010001017.1, read as the reverse complement.
CGGCAGGACACCACACCTGAGCCACTCATTGAAAACCTCAAGCAGGTCATTAGAAAAAATGTCCAATATGCTTTGTAAAACTCCACTGTTAGGCCATCGATGCCAGGAGCTTTCTGTCCTTGCATTGTCTTCAATGCAGCACCAAGTTCAGCTGCTAACAGAGGTTCAGCTTGGCATTCACTCCATCCGAAACTTTCATCAGTCCACTTAAAAAGTCCTTCAACGTATCTCCATTACCCGCCTGTTCGCTCTTATACAGAGAGGCATAGAAGCTGGCTGCTCTTTGCCTTATCGCAGCAGGCTCAGTCAATTCATGTCCATCTTCTGACAGCAGGGAACGGATGACTTTCTTCTGTCCGTGTTTCTTTTCAAGACAAAAGAAATAACTGGAGGAGGTATCCATCTGGGAGATGTTTTTCACCCTAGAACGCACCAGAGCACCCTGTACTTTTGTATCAAGCAGGTTAGCCAAAGTGGCCCTTTTAGTCTTAAGGGCTTCAAAATGCCCTAGATTTCCTGTGGTCTCACATAATCGCTCACATTCCACTATATCAATCTCCAGATCACTAACAGATCTGGTGATGTCGCGTGTGACACCAAGACTGTACTGTTGACAGAGCTGCCTGATTTTTACCTTCCCATGATCCCACCACTGTTTCAGAGATAAAAATTTGTCTTTTCTCTGCCTAAAACTAGTCCAATAGAAATCTAATACGTCTTTAAAAACCTTATCGGCAGTCATATTAAAATTAAAATGCCAATATGCGCTCTTCGGAGATACATGCAACTTAGAAGCTGTACACTGAACCAAAGCATGATCAGTAAAACCCACAGGTAAAATTTTGCATTCACTAAAAACATTAACATGATGCGAAAAACAATAAAATCGATCCAACCAAGCTAAAGAGATCCTACCTTCATTGTGGTGGGACCATGTATACTGCCTGCAGTCAGTGTGCATCCTTCTCCACACGTCTACTAGGCTATGATTACGGATCAACCGCTTCAGGATGCGTGCTGACGGCAAATTAGGCTCTACATGGTTCCGATCCAGACTCTCGTTCACTGTGCAATTAAAATCACCCCCTAGAAATAAATAATCTGTGACATTAACATTTTTCATTTTTTCATTCACGGTGCCAAAAAATTTTACCCTTTCAGCTCCTACATTAGGAGCATAAATATTTAAAACAACAATTGTAAAGAGGTCGAACTTAGCTGTGACAGCCAAAGCTCTTTAATAAAGGATTCAACCTTCACAGAGTTTGGGGAGAAGGCCTCAGAAAATAAAACCCCCACTCCCTCTCTCCATTCTTTATTCCAATCAACCTGATTTAAATCATCGCTATGATTTTCCTGTAAGAGGATCACATCCATACGTTTACATTTCATTAATTCAAAAAGCACTGCTCTTTTTCTAGGATCCCTTGCTCCATTTATATTTAGGGAACACACCTTAAAATTATTCATAGCAGCCATGATATGAAAAACTTGACTGGTAATAAAAAGAACTACCAGTAAGATTATATCAATAGTCATGATATTCATAAATTAATACTGTTTTTTTTATCTTTGCTAACAATTTCTTCAGTCTATATACCTCTTGATTTGTTAAACTGGTCTTTTCTTTGTTTGCAATATGACATTTCACAGATCTACAAAAGGCTTTTACATCAGGGAAGAACATTTCTATATTTAACCCCTTCACATTCTTTGTTTCATTTAGAAAATTATTGATTGCTCCAGCAGGGTACAACTTTTCCTTCCCATCAGAGGCTTGACTTAGTGACACGTCACTTATATCAGAGAAAACACTCTCACAGTCACTCTCATCTGACAGATCCTGATGTAGGCTGGTCGGCCCAATCTGCCTACTGTTTTTTGCACCGGTTCTTGTTTCAACTGTTCGCTCAGTAAACACATTTCTTTTCTTTGAACCTTTTTTCTCAGAAGTAGGAACCTCTACCTCCATTTCCTCAGCCGGTTTTTTAAAAGTCCTTTACTCTCTCCCTCACCACTTTCCTCACACACAACCTCAACCTCCTCTTTCCTCACAGCACTACTCTCTGACTTCTCTACATCCTTAGCACTGACTTCAGTTTCTCCCCCAACCACCTCAGTACTACTCTCCACCGGTTCTCCAGCCACAGCTTCCTCCTCTCTTTCACCCTGTTTCTCTGCTCTGCTTGGCTGGGTTCCACACCCTGGCGCACTAGCTTCACCTGTTGCTTCCCCTGAACTGTTGTTTTCACTATTTTCAGTTGTATCACTGGATCCGGTCGTGTCAGACACTGACTGTGGCGGCTCCCCTCTCCCCGCGCTGCCTTCACTGCTCCCAGCATTGCTAGGAGACGGTGTCCCTCCCTTATTTGAGCCTGATTCTGCTCTTTTTGGACAAACTTTTACAGTGTGGTTTTCTTCCCCACAGCCAAAACATTTCATTGTAGAAGAAGTGGCGAACAAGATGTAATCAAAATCCTCAACTTTAACATGAAATCTCAGATTGAGATCTTCATATTTATTTGCAAGGATCATAAAAACCTGACGCCTGTGTGAGACGACATGATTCAGTAAAGGTGATTTGCATCCAGACAACACCCCCTTTATAGGAGAAACTATCTTCCTGTGTCTAGAAAGTTCTCTCCTTAAAAAGTAATCGCTGATGAAAGGAGGAACATTTGACAGGATGACCCGCGTAGCTGGCTGGGCCAGCGGGTTAACCTGTACAAACGACCCCCCCACCGTGATGCCCTCCTCAACCAGTTTGTTCGCCAGTTCCACCTTTGAGACAAAAAGAACCACAGCTGTGTCCTACAACCTCCCCCACCGCTAACGCGACCTCCTCCACGCTGCGCGAGAAGCCGGTGTTTACTCTCACACCGTGCTTCCTCGTCAGCGCGGCGAAGCCACCTGTACCAGCCATGGTACTGGCGAAAAAAACGCCGCCAAGGCTGGCGCACTACCTCCAAAACACAAAAAACACTTAAAGCCTAAGTACTAAACAACAAACAGTAACCAGAAAAGTTCAGAAAAACAACACTCACTCAAGACGCTTTCTCCCACCTTACACTCCACTTCCGCTCAGAAGAAGAAGAAATGCTGATCTTCCTCTGTTCAGTCTGGATGAAGCAGCAAAGAGGAACAGCAGCAGCTTCATCAGCACTATGTCTTCTTTGGCCTGATATAGTGGGAAGAACGCTGTGTGAAAAGGGCTATGGACAGTTAGAGATGGTGACCTCACCTCTGACCTTTGCTCTGGCTCTCATCTTCCCCACACAGAGTGCTTTTAGAGGGAGGGACTCCCTTCTCTCTGTCCTCACACTGATCCATGCTGCTGAATTCACATCCACATCAGCTCACACACACTTTCTACCTTCATCTGCAGAGGAAACACAAATCATTCATCTGATCATCATCAACTCTCATCATCCTGCTGCACATCATTAGTGCTGGAAACAGATCAGCTGCAATTTCCTGTCAAAGACTGAAAAGACTTAAAGTAAGTTAAATTGATAAGAACTTGTATTTACAAATAATTTATCTTTATTTAAAGCAGACTGTAATTCATACAATGTTTTAAGTTGCACATTTGGAGGCTCTGCAGAATGTTTCCACGGTGGAACCAATGTTCTAGTCTAAAATGTTGAATGTGAAGAAGTTTAAAGCTGTTAACATTTCCTGGTCTGATTCAACTCACCTTCAGGTATTCAGCTGTTCTCTCAATCTGATATTTTACAGCTGCCATAAACAACAGGGTGGAGAAATATCTGACAGAGAAAGCTCCAAAGTTCTGCTTCAATCACTCTCTACGTTTATCAAGCCCACCTGGGTTCTTAAAGGGACAGGAACACATTTTAAGATGATCCACAAGGTTTAACTGGCTGCAGAACCTCTAAAGAGACGCTTCAGGTTTCAACTGGACCTTTGGACCTTTAGCAGAACAACAGCAGAACCTTTAGAACAGCTTTTCCTCCTCAGAGGTTAAAAGGTGGTTTTAACTCAACATGAAGGACATTCCTGTCTTTAAGCTCCCAGATATTTGGATTTTAGACGGATCATCTGAAGCCCTGAAACCCTGATTGGATCAACAGAATTCATCTAAACATCAGCTGTTTGATTACAGTTCATCAATCATCTAATAATCCTGTAGATTAATCTTCAAGCAGCAGAGAGATGAAACTTGGAGCAGAAATCAGAAGTGAACATTTTCTCCAGACATCAGAGAGCAGAAACAAGCAGGAAACATGCTGAAGGTGCTGAATGTTTGGAGCTGATGACGTCACAGCTCACCTGGTTTGTAGTTTCTTGTTTCAGAGCAGCAGAAAGCAGCAAGTAGAAGGTCTGCAGGGAAATCAGAGGCAGGTTGATAAAGTCTTCATGAGAAAGGAGACAAGTTCTGATGAAAAGGTTTCATGATGGCGTCATGAGGAGAAATGAGGCCAGAGATCAGAGCTGCTGCTGGTTTCCTGCTGGCTGCACTAACTGGTCTGACTGGTCAGACTGGGTGAGTCAGAGAAAAGTTGAGCTGCTGACGTTTGAAGACATGAACCCTTCTCTTGACTCCCAGATTGAACACAAACACTCTGCTGCTGTTTAAATCAGCTCTCCATTGTTATTCTGCTGCTGATCCAGGAATCAATAAAATAATGAGCTGCTTTCTTTGTTTGCTAAGTTGGGTTATCATACAAAGTGTAGTAAAACAGTGTGACTTTGGAAAAAATATAGGTGGTTATGAAAGACACCAGGGGCCGTATTCACAAAGATCTTAGGGCTAAAAGTAGGTCCTAACTGCCGAATATAGGAGTAACTCCTAAAAAATGTGGCCGTGTCACTCATAAATTTAGGACTCCTAGTTTCTTCAGATAAAAGTAATTCACAACCACTTTTTAGGCCTAAAAGTAGCTCCTAAGTCTGGGATACCTTAAGAGAAGTCGAGAGACTTCTAACTCCCTAAGACCTTTTCACAAAGACTCCCAAAACGATCGTGAAGGTTTTGAACGTGGTGCGGGATGCAATCACGTCTCCAACTAAACGTATAACAACCCGATCAGTCCGGAAATTAAATGTTTAGCGACACTAAGAAATTTAGCCACGGGGAAAATGCAACTTTGTAACGCGGACGACTTGGGTACCTATATCACAGCCATCTATCAGCCGAACAATCCACCAAACTCTTAAAGCGCTCTGTCGACCACACATTATCCAACAATTCCTCCGTTTTCCATTAGACATCCAGCAACTGCATCGAATTAAAGCCAATTTTATGGCGATTGCAGGTATGCTGGGGGTGGTCGGAGCTGTGGATGGCACGCATATTAAAATAATTGCGCCATCAATAGATGAGGATGTTTAGTAAATAGGAAAAGATATCACTCCATAGACACACAGATTGTTTTTACAATAATTTTTTTTTTATGGATAAATAAGTAATGAACATTAACGTCAGTGATCATTCAGACATTTGTTCCAATATACTTGACATTCTGGCTAAATGAGCTGGGTCCACCGACACACGGATTTTGATGTCCAGCGGCCTGAGGCAGCTTTTTGAGAGGCACATTGTGCCAGCTGGATGTCAGAACGCTGTAAACAACTGCTGCAACAGGGGACAGAGCCTTTGGGTATAGGTCTTCCTCCTATACACGGAATTTTACAACAATGTGTCCTTTATATATTGTTCCCCGTGCACAAAGAAGAAAACGTCTTCCAAATTATGCAACATATGTAAATGTGGCTGATGTGCTTATTTGACAGCCAAATTGTTTACAGCCTACTTGCAATCACTCCCTTACGTTGATGCATCCATCCATTCATTATCTATACCGCTTTCATCCAATTCAGGGTCGCGTGGAGCTTATCCCAGCTATCAGCAGGCGTTAGGCAGGGTAATTTGATGCTGTCCTTCTATATACTCATGCATAGGAAATGACGTTTTCCATAGCAATGGGACGTCACTCTTAGCTTAATTTTAGGGGTTTGTCCTACGTAAAAGTAGCTCTTAATGCGTTTGTGAATAGGTTTTAGACGACAACTCCTACGTAAGACCTTTTAGCACGAGTTAGGAGTAACACCTAGCGGTAAGATAAGAGTCTTTGTACACATGGCCCCTGATCTTTAAGAACAGATCATCCTTCCCCCTCAGAACTACCTGTAATCTTTCATGGGGCAGGATGTTAAACATCACTCTATACCAAAGGGTAATACTTGGTGGGGTTTCTTTAATCCATCTGTGTAAAATGCACCTCTGACCAATTACAAGTAGCTTCTTGTGAAGTTTGTAATGTGTAGCAGAAAGGTGTAGTTCCGTAAAGGGAAGGCCAAGGAGAAAAACACTGGGTCTTTATTTTAAATCTCAATATCCCGCTAATCACCTTGGAAATAAACGTCCAGAATCTGGAGATCATCTTACACTCCCAAAAGCAATGAAAGTATGTGGCCCTATTAAAACGGGATTTAATGCATACAGGAGAGAAGGAGTGATTCATTTTATGCAAGATAACAGGGGTAACATGAAGTCTATGTAGTATCTTGTACTGAGTTTCCCTTAACCTGTTGTATGTGAATGTGAAATTAATCAGACTTATAGCAGCCTGCAGTCATCTTCTATATATTCTGTATCCAAATCCTTTTCCCATATCCTAGAGATACATGGCAGATCATATACGTTACATGAACCAAGGAGTGAGTAAAATGATGATATAAAATGTTTTCCATTTTCACCTTCTTGGATAAATTTCTCTTTCCAATTACTGGACGGATCGGCAGAGGAGTGTGTAACCTGGGAAGATATGAAATGCCTCATTTGCAGAGACGCAAAGAAATGTTTGGGAACGTGAAATGATACTTGTAACTGATGGAAGGACATTAAAATGTTCTCTTTGAATAGGTCACCAATTACATGTATCCCTCTATTCTGCCAGAAGGAGAACATAGCAGTGGCGGATGGCCAATAGAGGGCGCTAGGGCGCTGCCCCACCACTGACAACTTGCCACATTACCTTGAATAAAAGTGGAAAATAATTTTTATAAGAACATAAAAATGTTTCGAAATATATGTATATTTTCTTTCAGATGTGTAAGATAAATATTTAATACTTTAAGGGGAGTTAAGTTGTGTTGTCTGATTGAGGACGTATTTCCGCCTTGTGGCGCAAATCTTTAATCTTAGTGTTCTTCTTTTTCTCCGAGCCTTTGTTTACTTCCCACTATGTACTCTGGGGCCGCCCACCATATGACGCACCAGCTCACTTCAGACGCTCTGGTTGTTGCAACTGTGAAGCAACACTTGAGGAGTCGAGCCGTGTCGAGTCGCGTTACTGATGGTAACGGCTCGGTGCGGCACGGCAAAAGGTACTAGTGGAGAGATGCCTTTAGATGACGTCTTTACTAACACGCTATTAAAACCCATAACCCCTAACCCATAGCCATAAATACATTTTTACCTCTTCGCTAGTTCCAAGCGATGAAAGAGAGGCTGGTGTGCTCGTCATGTTGCTGCAAATAGATCATTCTCAGGGAATTGAGCGTTTGAAAACAGCACGAGTTGGACCTCCGTTGTTGAGTTTCTTACGCGAAGACACAGACACTGCATGCTTGTGATAATTTAGGTATGCACTGCCCCCTACTGGCCCAAAATTACACACTGTGCCTTTAATATTTTCCCTTCCTATATACTTAGTTAAATCATGCCATACCCTGACACTGTTGTTTATGATAGGATTGCTAGTAATTTCTGGGTTTATCTTGCTTGCATCACAAGTAATCAGGCTCAGTGGGGAGTACAGGAGGCAAGCCCAGGAATTAATACAGGTCTGTATTTTAAGGTATGCATGTAACCATAGCCAGCAGTGGCTTGCATGAAAGCCCCAGTTATAAAATATCAAGTTCAGCACAGAATGGCCACCCATATCAGTGGGCAGCTGCAATTTCATGAACTTCTGCCTTGTTTTTTTACCATGCTAAATACATTTATAAAGTACCCTTTCTAGGTTATGATTAGTTTTCTTGGTTATATACAAAGGGAGTATCTGAAGGGGGTATAGTAAACGAGGGAGGATATTAATTTTAATGAGATTGATCCGTCCCATCAGAGACAGTGGAAGTTTGTGTCATCACTCGTGATCCTTTTTAATAGATAAGCATATTGGGGCATAATTTAATTTCGACATATCCTTCAGATCAGGGGACATTTTTATTCAAAGATATCTGAAAGCACTGACAGTCCACTTAAAGGGAAAGTCGTCCACAACGTCAGTTTTATTGTTTTATTGTTGTTTTATTTGTTATTACGATCCCAAATAGCTCCTCCCACAGAGTGGTTGCTAGTCTTCCTGGGGTCCCTCAGTAGAAGATTTACATAAAAACAAACAATTAGCAAAGCATACATTACATCTAAAACATTTAAAAGTCAAAATTAATCAAAAAAGTAATAATAAAAAATAAAATAAAGCGTATAGGTTGGCTCTAAAGTGACTCCACACTAATTCAGCTAAAAGGACGCTTGCATGGCCTGACCCAATTGTCCTTTTATTTTCCTCTTGAATGCGATCTTTTTTCTAGAGTATTTGATTTCAACCTACAGGGAGTTCCATGCTTTTACCCCTCTATAATGGACATTTCTCATGAAGTTAGTCCTGTGCCTGGGGACTATTAAGTCCCCCAACGTGGCTTGACGAGTCCCGTAGTTGTGGCAGTATCCACTGAATACAGTTTTCTATGTAGAAACTTGGGCTCTTCCTCAGTTAACACTTTGTGCATCAACATTAAAACACTAACCTGCAGTTTCAGTTCCACGGTTAACCACCACCATTTATTGTGCATGTCAAGCACATATGTGTGAAAAGGACAGTGGAGCACAACTCTAGCGGCTCTATTCTGAGCAATTTGTAATTTCTTTATGTGCATCTTTTATATGTGCATCTTGTTAAGGTCAAAGTTCCCAGAGGCACGGCTTCAGATTTAGTCAAACTGATTTTGTAACCTTATATGAGACTAAATTCGTGGAAAATGTTAAGAATCGCAGAAACTGACTGTTTTGGGGACGTCAGAAATAAAAGAATATCATCAGCGTACAAGGCGATTTTATGTTCCACGTGTCCCATCTGCACTCCTCTGATTTCAGTGTGCAACCGTATACTTTCAGCTAATAGTTCTAATGCTAAGGCAAAGAGGAGGGGGGTAAGTGGACACCCCTGGCAAACGCCTCTTGCCAAAGGAAAAGTTTCAGAGCGCCTTCCATTTGTTATCACACTAGCTACAGGAGAGTGGTATATAGTTTGGATCCACTTTCGGCTTCTAGAGAGATAGCAAGAGCTTTCTGTTTCTTCTGAAAGGGGAACTGTATAATATTTAAAAGCCTTCTCAAGTTGATAGTTGAAAACCTCCTGTGAAAAAACTGGTCTGGTCCGAGTTAATAAGAGTGGAATTAGGTCCTCCAACATCCTGGCGAAAAGTTTTGAGAATAGCTTACTATCAACCGATATCAGATAATAGGCCTATAAGAGCCACATACATCAGGTGGTTCGTGTTTTTTCTGAATTACAGAGATATTAGCAATGTTTAAAGAAAGGGGGGAGGAAGCCCCTGGCAAAAGAAACTAAATACATGTCCATTAGGGGGCCAACTAATATATTGGTTGTTAGATAAACAGCAAACAGAAAGTCTGATATAAAATCTGCAGACAGAGAAAATGTTTGAGAACAAACAGAAGCTAAAGGATGATGTTAATGGAATAAAGAGATTCCAGTTTGACTGGAAAGACTGAAGGAGCTGCAGAACCACAGACGACGGTTTAGATCCAGGAGATAAAAATGCTTCAGTTTAACAGAAAACCAGCTTAAAAAAACTCATTTTAGGTCATAGTTATCTAATAATTCAGATTCAGACACATTAATGATCCTGTAGATTAGTGTTAAATCAGCAGAGAGATGAAACTTTGAGCAGAAATCAGAAGTGAACATGTTCTCCAGATATCAGATAGCAGAAACAAACAGGAACGTTCCTAAAGTACAAGCAGGAACCAAAGCAAACTTACATGATTGTTGATGAAGGAGAAACTCTGCAGAAACCTTCAGACTGAGACTCAGGTGATCTGCTTTATGGGAGGAGTCAGAACTTTATACCTAAGATGGAGGTAGGGCATGTAGGAGGGGTTAGTGGGAGGAGTCAGATCTGACTACAGTCCTACTGGTTACTGGTTAATGGTTACTGGTTACTGGTTATTGGTGACTGGTTATTGGTCTCTGTTGATTTGCTGAAGGGTTTTCTGGAAAGTGGCTACAGCAACCACCAATGTATTAACTCATAATCATAGCTGAACTTTATTATCTATTGATGACAGACTGATAAGCCCCTCCCCCTCCTGTTTCTCCATCAGTATCTGGTTCCTCCAAAAACCTGCTGAGGTCTCCTGATCCTCCAGAACCTTTACTGCATCTAAATGAGTCCAACAAAAGGTGAGGACCAAGAACAGAGAACATGAAGACACTAGAAAATTTCAGGAAATTTAGAGAAGGGACGGCCACGGTGTGCATGCTAATGCTAACTAGCATGCTAATGCTAATGTTAGCTAAAATGGTGGCATTACTATAAACCCATTCAGTACCAAAATATAGTCAAAAAGCTCAAATTAGCTAAAATGCTAACAACAGCTAGCATGCTAATGCTAACTAGCATGCTAATGCTAGCTAACATGTTGGCAATACTATAAACCCATTCAGTAAAAAAATATAGTCAAAAAGCTAAAATTAGCTAAAATGCTAACAACAGCTAGCATGCTAATGCTAACTAGCATGCTAATGCTAGCTAACATGTTGGCATTACTATAATCCCATTCAGTACAAAAATATATTCAAAAAGCTAAAATTATCAAAATGCTAACAACAGCTAGCATGCTAATGCTTAACTAGCATGCTAATGCTAGCTAACATGTTGGCAATACTATAAACCCATTCAGTAAAAAAATATAGTCAAAAAGCTAAAATTAGCTAAAATGCTAACAACAGCTAGCATGCTAATGCTAACTAGCATGCTAATGCTAGCTAACATGTTGGCATTACTATAATCCCATTCAGTACAAAAATATAGTCAAAAAGCTAAAATTAGCTAAAATGCTAACAACAGCTAGCATGATAATGCTAACTAGCATGCTAATGCTAGCTAACATGTTGTCATTAGTATTAGTAGGATTAGTATGAAAATATACTGGAAAAGCTTAAATCAACTAAAATGCATACAAGTGCAATGTAGTACTGTGTATAACATAGGGATTTTGGTTCCAGCTTTCAAACAAGAAAAAAAAAAAATTGCTCCCCCTGGGATTCAAACCCACTACCTCTTGCATTGTATTCCTGTTCGTTAACAGTTACACTACAACATCTGTCATACAGCATTGAGTTTTAGGCCATATGATCTGTTGTCTCGTCTCCCAGTTCAGCTTTCAGCAAAGAAAAATTATTTGCTGCTCGCTCCTGGATTTGAACCCAGTACCTCTGGGATGCAAACCATCTTCCTTAACCACTACGCCATCCGAACATACATACAACATTGAGTTTTAGGCCATATGTTCTGTTGTCTCCTCTCCATGTTCAGAGTGTTAAACAGCTGCGAACGAACCTTTCCCATTCGAAAACTATAGCAGCTATCAGGAAAATTATTGGAGTGTTAGCGATATTTATCCTTTGTGTTCAATTATTTCAAAGCACAACTCTCTATCTTATTCACAGATGAAATGGTACAGGCAGACAGGGGGACTGAGAAAGACAGAGACATGGTCAGAAAGACAAAGACAGATGGACTGACACATGGACTTGTTTGTAGTACTTCTCTCTATAGTACTGCATAGCATAACCTGTGTTTAAGTGGGGTTTAATAGGCCTTCAATGTGTATATACTGTGGAATGAACTTTAGTGAACTCTGATCAAAGGTGCTCCGTTTCCCCAGCAACAAGTGTGAGTGAAAATTGCAGCAGGTGCAAACACTTAAGATGATTAAGAGCTTAGATTTAGACTTTTTCATAAAAAAGTGCGCCGAACAAATCGTTCCCATTCGAAAACCGTACAAGGTATCGGAAAAATTCTTGAAGTGTGAGCGAGATGTATCATTTCTCTTCGTTCATGCCAAAGCAGAAGTCTCTATCTTATTCACAGTCCGAGAGGGAGCGAGAGAAAAATGACTAAGAACATCTCTCTGGCTGAGATAATCCTGACCAGCCACAATGATAAATTATAGGAGAAAAGCCCTAAAACTGGGTTCCACTTTGAGCGATCTAGAGCTCGCTGAGAGAAAACCGTGCGACATAGGGTAATTTTGAAATGATCCTGAGAATCACAAAGGGCGGCTCTATTTCATGACCGAAAATCATGTCACTAGTGCGAAATATGTGGCCGTGACGTCGAGTTAAATTTTGATGAGGACCTTCCAAAAGTTCATCACTCCACACTCTGCTTAACGAGCTGCTCCACTCTAAAAATGTCGATTTGGGGCAAACTTTGGGTCGAACAAAGTCAAATTGTGACAAAACCGTAACAGCTATCGACATGCGGTCTTCAATGCTGAACACAGCACGGACGTGGCTACAATCTGGATTTCGAATGGTGTTGCTAAGTTATTGTATGGCTACACAGTAAATCTTCAAAAATAGTGGATTTTTCATGAATTTGGGCCTTTTTTCCATTCATTTCCAATGGGTGTTTTTGGGGGTGGTTCTTCGCTAATTACGTCGCCATGGTAACTCCAATCGCCAATAAAAGTAATAGCACACCTCACACGATCGAGCCGGTCGTTTTGATGTATATATTGTGGGGGTGCACGCTACGGTACGACCCGCATTAACGGTGAAAGAATAAAGAGTCCGTTTAGAAGTGAATAGTAATAAGGGACTGCCCATGCAATTGCATGGAGGCAGTGCAATACATTGCTTTGCAATGGATTTGCACTGCCTCCATGCATTGCATTGGGCCGTCCCTTAATTATTCAGACCTGAGCAGTGACAATGCTGCCAAGGCCTGTTGGATCCTCCATGTTTATTTCTGCTTCTGGGGGCGGGGTTAAAGAGCTAATTATGCAGCTCAGGTCAAAGTTCATTTTAGTTCATTAAAAACACAAATCAGTTCATTTTATTAAATATGTTTATAGAACCTTTAGGTTTTTAGAGGTGAAACACTTTACCTGTGATGGAGGCGGGGCAGGTGGGAGGAGTCAAAGAGAAGAAATCAGAATCTGTTCAAACCGGTTCTATCAGATTATTTAGTCACTGTTGTTGTTTTTCTCCATGTAAAAACTCAGTTTTACTGTTTAACCTTGGATAATCTGTGGTTCTTTAATGAAAAGACAGAGATCAAACTTACATTGAGTTTGTTACTATGGTAACATGTTATGTTCATGCTGGCAAACATGTAGGAGGCGAACAGCTGAACAAGATGACTTTTATTTTGATGTCTCACAGGTCTCCATGAAGCTAACCTTCAATGCCTGTCTCTGTTTTGTTCTTGTTCTGCTTTGACATCATTCCTAACCATATACACCAGTGACACCTTTTGGTAGCACACTGTAATAATTATTGATCATTACAGTATCAAACAGTTCATGAAATCCATCTTTATCCGCACAGTGACTGTCTGAACTGTAGAAACACTGGAGATGTGATAAAACCTCTGGATTAAAGAAAGGCCCTGTTAGACACCAGAAAAAGAACTAAACTGAAAATAAAACAAATCCTGAAGAACCAAAAATAGAATCAAAGCAAATAAAATATGAACAAAACTGAGTAAAACTTTTGGTAGAGAGGAACGTTTATAGTTTCTTTTAAACCTGTAAAAGGTTTTGACACTGGTGTGATAAATGGTGATAAATTGGTTCAAATATTTACAATAATCTCTCACCTCCATTTTAGATGCTACACCTCTCTATGTCATATAAATTAGGTGGATTAAACGTTGTTAATCTGCAGCAAAGACAGTAATAAACTTCCTGTAAAGATGTCTGCTTTTCATCACAGATTCATCTATAAACATATTTTCTCTCCCCTCAGTCACAAGCAAAACTATGAGGAACTGAAGGGCCTCACCTTCCCTCAGAACTGGTCTGGATTAGATCCAACATAACCAGTTCATCAGCATCTGAAGCTGCCAACCAGCAGAGAGTCTCTCTCAGTTTCTACTCTACATTAGCTGGGCCCAGTTAAAGGCTCAGTTGGAGTCCAAAGGTTCTGGACCTGAAGGTAAAACATATTCTACTGATGAGATCCTCTGATGATAACCTTTGAATTTACTTTACCCAACAATCCCAAATCTGAAAGAAAATTTCATTACAGTAGAACTTTATCAGACAATGCTGTAACAAGTTTTAAAGAATCTGTTCCATTCTTGTTTCCCTATCCGTCTCAGAATACCACAGTGGATGGCAGTAATTCCAACACTAACCCTTCAGATATTGATGGTCTGGCTCAAAGTATTACTTCCTCACTGCGTTTGGCACTAGACAGTGTAGCCCCCTTAAAAAAGAAGGTAATCAGCCATAGGAGGCTGGCTCCCTGGTTTAGTGCAGAGTTACGTACTTTAAAGCAGAATACTAGGAAACTGGAGAGAAAATGGCGCTCTACACACTTAAATGATTCCTTTCTAACCTGGAAAAATAGTTACTACTTTATAAAAATACCCTTCAACAAGCTAGAACAGCATATTTCTCATAATTAATAGAGGTAAATAAAAACAATCCTAGGTTTCTTTATAGTACAGTTACCAAACTTACAGAGTCATAGCTCTGTTGTGCCAAATATTCTCCCTTCTCTCAGTAGTGATGACTTTATGGGATTCTTCATAAATAAAATAAATTCTATTAAAAATAAAATCATTGGCATTCTCCCAAACATGATTAACTCTCTCTCTCAGTAAATGAGGCAGTATCAGAGAGAACTGTAGAAACATGTTTATGTCTGTACCTTTTTGTGTCTGATTAACTTTATGAATTATCACAAATATTAACTTCATCTAAACCAGGATCCTCAACCCTCAGACTCTGGTCCAAATCTGTACTCTGAGACGGTTCTTTCCAGACCGCAAAATATTTCTTTATTATATAGATAGATGGTTTTTTTGTCATGACATCACTTCCGCCAGTAGGTGGCGGTAATGTTCCACAAAACAAACCTACACAGAAGGTCCTTCTAGGCATGTTGCTGAGTAATTAGTTTGGTTTCTAACGCTTCCTGACAAAACGATGACTTTGTTCTTCAGTGAGAAAAAGAATATTTGTCTAAAATACATAAAGTGGACTATAAAAATCAGACATTTAAAGATGAATGGACCAGAACCTACACTTTTATTTGACCTCCTTCTGGTGTACGCCCAGTCTGCCTTTAATGTTCTCAATCAGTTGCACTTATAAAAAGTGGAAATCTGAACAGACATTATGAAACCAAACACAAGAACTTCCACCAGAACTATCCGGCTGGGTCTGACGGTACACTTTAAGAAAAGACTGTGAAATTTACAGGAAAACTATGTAAAAGCCCTACAATATGGTATTGTAAACCTAAAAACATATAGATTTTGTTTAAATAACAGTTAACCTTTGTGAACTATTTAAGACTAATTCTTGAAATGTTTACATCAATAATATGTAATTATAATCTAATTTATTTGTTAAAACTACAATTGTTGGTAACAGAAACAGAGAAATATAATATTTATAATGAAAAAAAAAATATTTGACATGCAAATGATGTAACATAAATCATTTTAGTCTGTAGTTTTTGGTTTGGCTGGTTTTATTTTTTATCTTTCTATTTATTTATTTTTGCATTGATATTTTACATTCCAGTTGCTGAATGCAGTGGATGCCATCATTACCCAGATGTAACATTTGCTTTTTACGAGTATATAAATTGTTGTGTAAATTAACCTTATTGTAATGTAGATAACTAGGACTAGAATGATCAGAAGACTAAATTCACTCAGGGAGGATTTAAGTTGAGTTGTGCTTAATAAAAACCAAGAGAACCAGATTTCTGTGCAACCAAAAGTGTTGTATTAGGTTTCTTTCAGTTATTTACAATATTTACAGTAGTGCACTTTCAAAGTTCATTAAGTTAATTGAAAACACAGAGAGTCTTAAGCTTGTACTCCTATCTGTCCAAGAAGTTCATTCCAGATGAGCCAGTAACATTGTCCGTTACTGAGTCCATTAGATATGAAGTAGTCCAAAGGATCAAACTGGTTCCGTGTTAAGTCTCCAAAGCGGTTAGCTTGTAGCAACAGCTTGCAGCAACTCCTACCATACCAGCAGGACATGATTAGGTTCTCTAGGCCTGGGCTCGGCCTAGTGGTAGCTCGCCATCAAGTGGAAAAGGAACAGCATCTGGTCATCTAATCGATGATCGCAGCCAAAAGACGTGGCCAGTTCCCAGGTTACATTCACATACAAATCATGATTCTCTCCAAAGCACATCCATAAGCTGAAGCAGCCGTGAGCTTCTTTGTTCACACAGGCTTTTACAAACATTTGGGTTCTCCCCCCTTTTTATACTCTCTGAAATCTCATGGGATTTCCCCAAAATCTTGTGAGAGTTCCAAAGTCTCATGAGATTTACAAAGCAGACATGAAACTAGGAGTAAAAAAGCTACCAAGAGCAACTATAAAAAGGGAAAAAATGGTTAAAATAACCATGGGTTACACAGAGGTTTATTATTATATATTTGTATTGGCACAACAGATCACATTTAAAGTAATGAACATTTATGGTTTAAAATATTTTTTAAATAAAATAGTTTTTTATTTACTGAGCTCATACTTGCTTAGCAGTGGGAATTACTTGTTATACAGCGAATATAATTTATACAAAAATTCTGTTCAGATGAAATAAAAATGTTTCCACAAACCTAATAAGCTACTGAGCAGAACTTGACATAACATATCACGACCTCAATGTAATGTAATTTCCCCCGTCAAGTTTCCCATAATATTGCAGTTTTATCAAAGCTTAACTTTTGGATGCAGGATACAGACGAATTTATAAGTTGAAACTACTGATCTCTGATTGAATAGCAGAAGAAGAGCTGCTGACGCCATTAACCAGCGAGTCAGAGCAGAGCGGTTTTTAGCGCGGACAGCACCGAAGCTAGCAGAAAACCAAGGAACGTTTTGTCTTTTTAAGTTTTAAGGATAAAATCTTCTATTTTAACCATTGACTGTAAAGCTAAAGATTTTAACGCACCCCTTTTTGGAGAGCATGTGGCTGTTTGACCGCCGGCCGGGGGAATTCAAAAGTTTGTACAATAAGCTTCAAATTTCTTTATTTTTTCTTCATGTGAAAAGCTCAGGCAAACATTTAAAATCGTGGAAAATGATTACTTTCATCATTTGTAAAAAGCAATAGCACACATTAAAAAGCTATGTACTTCATTGCAGAGAGCACAGGAATGAACCTTGCTGTCTTTTTGAATGTGTTAGCACCACCTGTAGTCAGACATTTACTACTTACTCAGCGTTCAAGGGACATTTTTATGGTCTGCACAATGCACATGCACCTCAAGCTGCTCGCTCCTAAGGCTGTTGTTGCAGAATTAAAATGCTCGGTTTCATTATGTGCTAGCCATTTTCACACAGTGAAAGAGTTAGTGTCTGACTTAAATGATCATATTAGAGAGGGCAGGTCAGTGTCATGTCCAGTCAGTGGTTGTAAGCTTGTGTTTACTACAAAGTCCTCATTTACATCTCATATGAGTAGGAAGCATAAAGCATGCTCCCCAGATAGTATTTATGACATGTACAGGGAAATGTGCCACCATCCCCCAAATTAATATGGCCAGTATGAATGATTGTGAAAAGACGCATGAAGCCATGCAAACAGCTAGTTCAGCCAGTGATATGCCAGAGAATGAGAGTCAGTCCTATCTCAGAAACATGTGTCTCTTTTACCTTAAACTGCAAGGACAGCTGCTTATTCCTGCTTCTACTATACAGACTATTGTTGAGGAAATGCAAAATGTGCATGAGTTAGATCAAGCCTATACAATAACCAAAGGAAGTTCTTTATTAAAAAATGATATGAAGCCATCAGTAAAATATGTGACTGCATTAAAGATTCAGATTTGTTCTCTTCTTGTCATCAGGGACAATTAAGAACAACATACTCAAGAAATCAAAGATTCTCCAAAATGTTGAAATACACAGAACCCCAAAAAGTGTTTTTGGGAGTGGATGAAAACATGATAAAAAATATGCTTACTACATACCAGTAGCAGAAACTCTGAGGAATGTTTTACAGTCACATTTATGGAAGAAAATGCAGTCACAACAACTTGGAGACCCTGATGCAGATGTTTTTACAGATGTATATGATGGACAACATTTCAATCATCACCAGTTCTTTAATAAAAATCCTGAAAGCCTTAGACTGATTTTGTACCAAGATTCATTGGAAATTGTTAACCCCCTGGGTTCTGCTAAGAAGACACACAAACTTCTTGCAGTCTATCTTTCATTAGCAAATGTACCCATTCATTTCCATTCAAATACTGATAATATGTTTTTAGTCTTGTTGTGTCTTGAGGATGACTTGAAGCATTTCGGAGTAGCCAAAGTTTTCTCCGACTTGTTGGCAGATCTAAAATCCTTGGAAGCAGATGGAATAAATGTAGATGGAAAAACAGTAAAAGGAGGTCTTTACTGCATTGTTGGGGATAACTTGGGTTCTCATTGCATAGGTGGGTTCACAGAACACTTCAGCTGCTCTCAATATTTTTGCAGGTACTGTGAAATCACTAGAAGTGAGTTTGAGGCTGATCCAAACGCCTGTGGTCCTCCACGCACTCCAGAGACGTATGACGCAGCTGTTGCTGATCTCCAAGCTGATGACAACCAAAACGTTCCAGGAATAAAGGTCAACTCCATCTTTAATACTCTTGAGTCTTTTCATGTATCCCAGCCTGGTCTCCCACCTTGTTTAGGTCATGACCTCTTTGAAGGAGTCTTGTCCTATGATCTGGCACTGTATCTGAGGAACTTCATAAAAAAGCAAAAATGCTTCACATCCTCACTCTTAAACAGGCGCATCAAACAGTTTAAGTAGAAAGGATCTGAAGCACTCACAAAGCCATGTACTGGAAACACTGATGGAGCCAGGTTATCAGGGACAGCTGTTCTAAACTAGAACCTTCTGAGCTTGTTTCCAGTTTTGATTGGTGACAAAGTGAAAAACCATGAGGATTAAGTATGGTAGTTAGCTCTTCAGCTAAAAGACATTGTCCATCTTATTTGTGCTCAGAAGATTTCCTTGTCCCAGATAGCATATCTCGACATTTTGATCCAAGAATATTTGGAGCTGAGAAAGATGTTGTTTCCTGAAATCCAACTAAAACCCAAGCAGCACTTTTTGCAGCATTACCCAGCTCTGTTTTTGAAATTTGCTCCATTGGTGAGGTTATGGAAACTTAGGTTTGAAAGTAAGCACAGTTATTTTAAAAGGTGTGCCAAACCATTAACATTTTTTTTAAAGAGATGATTCTCCTTCTACTCAGCTGCTTTGATGAGAAGGAGTCGTCCATGTTCTTCCATGTAGAAAATACATGTCTGGCAGAAGAGGTCCAACTGGAGCGAGTGCCTCTAACACCCTCTATTATTGTCTGTGCTGAGTCTGTTTCACATGGATTTTTTCATTGCACTGTTTGGAGAATGTGTCATGTGAGTGCAACACTTATTAATACAACCTTTCTGAAATCATGTATTTGTAGGACAGTCCTTATTTTCCTCAACAAAGTAGATGCTGAGTCTCCCAACCTCATCAACACAACAAGCATCTCCTCTTTCATCTCTGCATTGTGCCTCATGTTCGGGAGCTACTACTGTTTCAACATCCACTATCCATCTGAGCCGCCTTCCACTCTGGACTTTCTTCAAAGGTGAGGAAACAAGGAAGTGCATACACTCCCAATTTTGCAAGTGTTTTATTGGATCTCTTTATGGTATAACTCCCATGTCTTAATGGGTGTGTACATTAATATTCCATGGAATATGAAGTTTAGAGTTTGTAGAGTACTTTGGATTTATCGTACATAAGAAAAGGTGTTAAGGCAGATCTAAACTAGAATGGTGGGTGATATGGATAAAAAAAGATTAATTTCTTTCATTTTGTTCTTGATTTTCATCTTTATTTTTAGTTTTGCCAGTTTCAAAGAATTTGCAGTAAAACTAATTAAACTAAAAATTAGCTGATAGTTTAATGTGAAAAGTAAATCAAGAAAAACTATTGAAACACTTTAATAAATCTTATGACAAATGTAGAAAACTGGAACATAACAGGGGTTCTCCAGTCAACAAAATATAAAATAATCAAACTTTGATTAAGAATTATTTTTGTGTGATTTAGCCTCACAGCTGTGATCTGGTTGATGACGGTGATCAACCAGAAATGGATCCCAATCATAAACCTAGGTCACATGATCGCCCAGCCTTAGACACACAAAACATTGACACTTTGGGCCCAATGTGAAAATTTTCTATACAGGGTATAGCAACTTGTGTTGGCAGCTGTTAAATTGTTATTGGCTGTGTTTGAACTTAGATCCATCCATCTGTCTTCCTCCTCTTATTTGGGGCGGGGACAGCATCCTAAGCAGGAAACCTAGACTTCCCTGTCCCTGGTCACTTCTTCCAGGTCCTCCAGATGGGGGCCCTAGTGAGCCATGTCCAATGTTCATACTCAGAAGAATCTGAGCAGTGCTGGCTGCTTTCCTCTTGTGTGTCATGTTTGACCCAATCAGGAGCATAAAGCCCCTGATAACATGGCTCCTACATTCTACCAGACCCGCTAACTTTTCCACCTCAGTCAGGTGGTGGCTGAAGGACAGGTGGTTAGATTGAGACAATCATCAATCTAAAGTACTCTACAAAGTCTGCAATCACTACTTGAAGTTGGATTCAGATTTTATCTCCACACCTTTATCCCATTAATATAAAGTCATAGCAAAAATGGGATGTTATTTCACTTCTGGAAGATACTGTTTATATTTCTGTTGTATTTGCTCTATATGAAAAGTGTCCTGCAATGCTAGCTGATTCAGCTCTATATTCATGAAACTGAGCTGAATGAATCAGAGCCTTTTGTAAAATGAGATTAGTGCTGAGAATTGGGAGCATTTTTACACATTTGATTTGATCAGAAGCAGAGCGAGGAGCCAGTAGTGATGAGGGGATTTCTCCTGTCAGTGTGGAACAAACAGTTGTGTGAACAATCAGGGCCGCTTCTACACTGAACCACTCCCCGGGCGAGTGCCACCCCCCCCCCCCCAGAACGCACAAACACAATTTAATCTATTTAATAAACAGCCATGTTTTTAGAACAAATCGTGAAGACATATTTTCTCCATTTAATATCTTCTTAAATAGAGGACATTTTAAAATCCCACTTAGGACAGTCCAGTTCTTACTAGAACAACTGGATTCAGATGTTAAGATTCTTAGGTTCACTTCTTTCATTTCCCTATCCAGTTTACCTTCTGATTTTACTGCTAGGATCATTAGGTGTTTGTGATCAGAGTTTCCTTCTACTTAGTGTTTCCATGGCTTTTTTCCTTCCACTACATTTTCTCCTCTTGTCCTGTTATTGTTTCATAATACAGGATCATTTCATGCAGCTGCACGTGTACTTTAATCTTATTTCAAACACTCTTACATGTTACTATGTTTGTGAAATAGTTTTTTGTTCATTGACGGACCGGTTGTGGCAGAAATGATTGATAAAGCGATATTTAGCAAACCACCAAAATATTGATAAATATCTGTCCCAGCAAGTATATATTTAAGTTTAACAAGTACTTAAATGATACTGAACATCTTTTCACAATGCTGTGATTTAGGACTATTCAATAAACTCTGATTTGAGTGATAAATTAGTTTTTAGGTGCAGACCAGACCGTAAATCCAGGTATGAGAGGTTCAGTGAATGTGGTGTTGAAGGTGTGGAGGTGGGCCTCTGCAGAACTTGGCAATGCTGAGGAGGCAGCGGGATAATTTGAATCATCTGTGTTGGAGCAGAGACACCTACAACTGGTAGGACCCCGGCTCTTGAGGCCTGGAGTTGGGGACCCCTGACCTACAGCGTTCTGCACCAGGGGTGATTCTAGTATCAGATATTTAGGGGTGCTGAGCCCCCAGAGAGCTGTCCGGCCAGGCAAGACACATTTGACCGTTTTGTACATTTTAACACACACAACAGGAGATATAATGTCAATGGGCATCCAGTCACTTAGTCCGTAGCACCTTGGCTTTTATATCAGTGCATGCATCTAACATAAGACTTAAAAAGTCACTGCTTATGAAAATATCACAAACAGACTGAATCAATCAGAAATTATCTTAAAATAACTAGAAAAGCAGAACTTGAAAAAGCTTATCCCTCTGCCAAGCACCGCCGTATTCCTCCGTAATACCTGATCTTCCCCAAAATGTAATCACTCCCTCCTTGGTCCATTTATGACATTTCCTGAATTGTTTAACAACAAAATGCACAGAGGCAAAGGGACATTCCATTGTGTGTGGCAATGCAGCAGGATAAAATCTTTTTGGGAAGAAGTTAAAAGAGCAATAGAAAAAATTACTTAAAAAAACATTCTAATGGATCCTGGGTTATTTGTCTTAGTTCTCTACCCAAAAGGTCATATATAAAACAAAAATGAATTAATATTAATAGATATGTGTAATGTTTTGGAAGAAGATCAGCAAAAATCAGAGTGCGAGTCCATTCACATGAACAATAAGCTAAAACTCTGCACTGCTGTATATACTTACTGTACAATAACCCTGGTTTGGTGTATATATTATCCTTTATTTTTATTTGTATTTTTTTTTTTCCGTTTTTTAATTTCACTTATTTAAGTTCTGTACTGGAGAGAAAAGTTGCCGGAGTCAAATTCCTTGTATGTGTCATACTTGGCCATTAAAGCTGATTCTGATTCTGAATAAAATGTTACGTATTGGTTGAAACAGATGTTGACTACCTTTCCTTTGGAGAGAGTGATGTAAACTCAGTAAAAAAGAAACATCCGCTGACTTTCAACTGTTTTTACTTTCAGTAAATTTAATGTGTGTAAATATTTGTATGAACACTAAAAGAGTCAACACCATAAGACATAAACTAAAAATGTTTCACAGACATGTGACTAACAGAAATAGAATAATGTGTCCTTGAATGAAGGGAGGCTCAAAATCAAAAGTACCAGTCAGTATCTGGTGTGGCCACCAGCTGCTTGAAGTACCTCAGTGCATCTCCTCCTCATGGACTGGACTAGATTTGTCAGTTCTTGCTTTGAGATGTTACCCCATTCTTCCACCAAGGCACTTGCCAGTTCCTGGACATTTCTGGGACGAATGGCCCTAGCCCTCACCCTGCGATCCAACAGGTCCCAGACGTGCTCAATGGGATTTAGATCCGGGGCTCTTCGCTGGCCATCGCAGAACACTGACATTGCTGTCATGCAGAAACTCACACACAGAACGCAGTATGGCTGGTGGCATTGTTCTGCTGGAGGATAATGTCCGGATGAGCATTTATAAAGGGTACCACATGAGGGAGGAGGATGTCTTCCCTGTACCGCAAGACATTGAGATTGCCTGCATTAACAACAAGCTCAGTCCGATGGTGATGTGATATACCGCCCAAGACCATGACGGACCCCCCACCTCCAAATCGATCCCGCTCCAGGGTACAGGCCTAGGTGTAACGCTCATTCCTTCGACAATAAACACGAATCCAACCATTATCCCTGGTGAGACAAAACCGTGACTTATCAGTGAAGATCAATTTTTGCCACTGCTGTCTGCTTCAGCGAAGGTGGGTTTGTGCGTTGTTGTTGGTGATGTCTGGAAAGGACCAGCCTTACAACAAGCCTACAAGCCCGCAGTCCGGCTTCTTAGCCTATTACGGACAGTCTGAGCACTGATGGAGGGATTGTGTGTTCCTGGTGTGACTCAGGCAGTTGTTGTGGCCATCCTGTACTTGTCACGCAGGTGGGATATTCGGATGTTCTGATCCTATGCAGGTGTTGTTACACGTGGTCTTCCACTGCGAGGATGATCAGCTGTCCTTCCTGTCTCCCTGTAGCGCTGTCTTTGGCGTCTCACAGTGCGGACATGGCAAT
Source organism: Apricaphanius iberus (assembly GCA_028564705.1). Taxonomy (NCBI): domain Eukaryota; kingdom Metazoa; phylum Chordata; class Actinopteri; order Cyprinodontiformes; family Aphaniidae; genus Apricaphanius; species Apricaphanius iberus. Next base: position 25,274 of record JAPXFQ010001017.1, on the reverse strand, counting down.
TTATTGCCCTAGCCACATCAGCAGACCTCATGCCTCCCTGCAGCATGCCTAATGCACATTCACGCAGAAGAGCAGGGACCCTGATCATCTTTCTTTGGCTGTTTTTCACATTCAGTAGACAAGTCTCTTTAGTGTCCTGCATTTTTAGAACTGACCTTAAATGCCTACCTTCTGTAAGCTGTTAAGGTCTTAACAACCATTCCACAGATGCATGTTAATGACTTGATTATGGTTAATTGAACATGCATGGAAAACATTGTTTAAACCCTTTACAATGAAGATCTGTAAAGTTATTTGGATTTTTACAACATTATTGTTGAAATACACAATCCTGAAAAAGGGACGTTTCTTTTTTTTGCTGAGTTTACACATGAAAAGGATGGCAAGGTATATTCGAAGAGATCTGGAAACCGTTTAATGCTTTTGTTAATGGTATCGATTTAGCAAAGAACAATAAAGAGGAATAAGTAGTCATGTAAACCTTGCAACAGGATTAATGAGTTCAGCAATCCGTATTTGTAATAAGCCCTTGAAATATGCACATAATGGTTTACTTTTTTTTGGGCTGAGAAGTGTATGTTTGTAAAGTATATATGTAATATTTGTTTGTTCGGTTTTCTCTGTTTACAACACTTGTACCATAACAGATGTCTTCGTTATTGGAGCATTTGAAATAACTACATATATGTAAATGCAAGCGTATGTAAGAAAATGTTAATAAATATATTGCTTAGAAAAAAGAAAACCTTTTGAAATATTAAGGAATTACTTTATCTAATCTTCTACTGCAGTTTGGTGGACTTCAGATGCCTAAACCAAAGAAAATGCTTGAAAGAATGCAAAAACCTGTTTTTTTCTGAATTAACAAAACAAAAATATGAATATAAAGCTAACAAGAAAATAAATGAATTAAATGCTGTTTTTCTGAATTAAAAGTTTGTTTTTTTAACCAATACAAGCTATTATTTCTGAAATAACGCAAAAAAATGTTCACGTTTTTAAAAAGAATATTTTTTTTACTAAAGGTATTTCATAACAAGGTGTTTTCTTTTATTGGTGATGTACTATCAGAAAATAAATTAATAAATTAAAATACTGAGTTTTTAGGAGATGCTCTATAGGTATAAATAAAGCAACCTAAAGAGTCCATGTGCAGTCCAAGGTGACACACATTCCTCAACTCAAAGAAACAGGAACTAAAACATGTTTGTTTAGTTAAATTCACCTTTACTTTGTTAGGAATTTAGATGATCATGCTGAGAAATACTCATCTCTAAAGTATATATATAGTTTTTCCCTTATGTAAAATGTATCTTGTTGATATTGCTGTTAATACATAAAAACTGAGCTTTTGTTTTTTTTAATCATTTTGCAGTACACTTCAGTAGGATGTAACAGGTAACAATAACCAGCTTAATAACACAATATATTGGCATGTATTAACTAATTTTCAGCAAACATTATCTGCATGCAAAAACACAGCTCAATGTACAGTTTGCTTAGTAGAAAACAGCAAACCCTCTCATCTTTTACTGGTTTGCTGAACATTCAGCTGTCTGCAACAGACTCCCGCTGGAGATTCACCAGACGCACATACGTGTATGATGCGTTTAAACACGGCTCCAAAAAATATATAGTTGCATAAAAACAGAATGAAAAAAATTTATACTGTTTTAATTTTTTTAAAAGATTACATTTTAAGCAATGATGTATGTCTTTTTACACGTTTGTATTTTGTAAAAAAAAATTCTCCAGTTTTAGGGGTGCTTTGACTCAGTTTGGGGTTGCTGTTGGAAAAGTTGCTGCTTAAGTTTTTACATTAGCAATTTGCATAAACTCCAGAATGTTATGAACAGTGATCAGATGAATTGCATAGTTCTTCTTTGCCATGAAAATTCCACTGCATTTCATTGCTGTGCTTAAAGGACCTGCTGAGATCATTTCAGTAATCGTCTTGTTAACTCAGGTGAGAATGTTGACGAGCACAAGGCTGGAGATCATTATGCCAGGCTGATTGGGTCGGAATGGCAGAAGGAGGGTGATGCTTGAAATCATTGTTCTTCCATTGTTAACCAGGGTGACCTTTAAAGAAACGCTTCCAGCCGTCATTGCATTGCATACAAATGGCTTCACAGGCAACGATATTGTGGCTACTACGATTGCAGCTAAATCAACAATTTATAGGATTATCAAGAACTTCAAGGAAAGAAGTTCAATTCTTGTTAAGAAGGCTTCAGAGCATTCAAGAAAGTCCAGCAAGCACCAGGATCATCTCCTAAAGAGGATTCAGCTGCCGATTTGAGGGCCACCAGTGCAGAGCTTGCCCAGGCATGGCAGCAGGAAGGTGTGAGCGCATATGCACGCACATTGAGGCGAAAACTTTTGGAAGATGACCTGGTGTCAAGAAGGGCAGCAAAGAAGCCACTTCTCTCCAAAAAAAAACCCATCAAGAACAGATTGATCTTCTGCAGTCAGATTCTCCCATGATGCATCTTTCTGATTGTTTGGGGCATCTGGAAAAAGGCTCTTTCGGAGAAGAGAAGGTGAGCGCTACCATCAGTCCTGTGTCAAGCCAACAGTAAAGCATCCTGAGACCATTCATGTGTGGGGTTGCTTCTCAGTCAAGGGTGTGAGCTCACTTACATTTTTGCCCAAAAACACAGCCATGAATAAAGAATGGTACCAAAACACCATCCAACAGCAACTTCTTCCAACAATCAAACAACAGTTTGGTGAAGAACAATGCATTTTCCAGCACCATGGAGCACCGTGCCATAAGGCAAAAGTGATAACTAAGTGGGACCAAAATTTTGGGTCCATGGCCTGGAAACTCCCCATATCTTAATCCCATTGAGAACTTGTGATCAATCCTCAAGAGGCTGGTGGACAAACAAAAACCCACTAATTCTGACAAACTCCAAGAAGTGATTATGAAAGAATGGGTTGCTATCAGTCAGGGTTTGGCCCAGAAGTTGATTGAGAGCATGCCCAGTCGAATTGCAGAGGTCCTAAAAAAGAAGAGCCTACACTGCAAATACTGACTCTTTGCATAAATATCATGTAATTGTCGATAAAAGTGTTTGAAACATATGAAGTGCTTTTGATTATATTTCAGTTCATCACAGAAACAACTGAAACAAAGATCTAAAAGCAGTTTAGCAGCAAACTTTGTGTAAACTAATATTTATATAATTCTCTTAAAACTTTTGGCCACAACTGTACAATACATAGACACCGCAAAAGTGGAATAGATTATTCTACAGTAATAGTAGAACAATTAAAACCAATTCTGACATATATGAAAACTTTATATGATTTGTGAAATTTAAAAAAAGAAAAATAAATTTCAGCACTTTTTGTGCATCTGGACTAGAACATCTCTAGGTACTAAACCTACACTAGATTATTTGATACCAATTGGAAAATATTTAAAATTTTGTTTGTGAAACATATGTTTGATTTTAGAAACCACAATGAACAGCAATTTTAATCTTTGCTGTTGCATCTGGAAAAGACAAGACTGTCTCTAGCTCCAACAGTAGATTATGTAAATGTTTTCTTTTCACCAGTATAGCAGATTAATAAACTCAAGTAATGTTAAAAGTTGTGGATGTTTTTGACCATGTCTTTTGAATGTATTGTGGGTTCACACTGTTGTGTTATGCTTTTTTAGCACTTGAAATTAAATATTTTGTCTCATCAACTGTCAATTAAAATCTTCTGTATGTTTTGTTTCATTGTGGTATAGCTGTCAGGATCCTGATCTGTGGATGGAACTCCACAGTTTTGCCATCCTCAGATTCCTCTACCTGCTTACTCTCCAAAACTCTCTGTTCATCACCATCTACATCTCACAAAACATAATTTTTGCTTCTAGATAAATCTTCTCCATAATATAACCCCTGCTGGATTCTCCATTCACCACAGTCTGCCACGACACCCTTTCTAGTGATTCAAAGTTCAGTTAATCTTATCTGCTGTTTGGAGCAGAAACACTACCAACAGTCAGAAGCTTCCCTCTGTAACCTTACGTTACAAAGAGTCAATCTTCTTGCTCAGTGGAAAAAACTCAGAAAATCAAGGTGACTGGAGTAGGAAAAAGTCCAGCCCCTCTTGTATTTGGGTTCCACAGCTGAAGCTGTACGCAGTGGTGAGTCCAGATTTTTCCAACTGGTACTGCTACACTTCCCACAAACGCTTTGGTTCCTATCTGCCAGTGAGGTGACATTCTATGTCCCAAAAACAAGATTATGTCACAAGAAATTGGCATAGCCAGACCTTTGCCTTCCCCTGCCACCGGATGTGTACATCCCTCAGCAGGTGATGGGCCCAAATAGACGGAGCTTCTTGTAGCATCAACCTTGTAGAGTCCCCCCAACCAATATGTCTTCCAGAAATTAGTCTATTATTGAAGCTTGCTGCACAAAATTCTTGGACTTAATCACTTTAATCCCTAATTACCACTTACAACTTGCAATGATTTAGCACACAGTAACATTTTAGAAAACATTTAATTCCCACATTTACTCTGTACAATGTTGCTTTAATAAAACTATATTGTACCAATATTACCAAAACCTTTTGTCATAGACTAATGACCTTCAATTTACAATGCAGCAGAGTTTTAACATTGAATCAAGTTGTAGCCTTGACCATTGGCATGTTTTGGCCACAGGCTTCAGAAATGCAGCTCTAGAAAATTATGATTTATCCAGATCCAATACTGAAGAAATGTAGAATTCCAGATCAATACAAAACATTCATTAAGACATTAGAACAACCCAAAGGTTAATTTAGACAGAAAACATATATATTTAACAAAATAAAAAAGTCTTACATGTTGAAATGCCAATGTTTTATGAACAGCTTCCAAGGGGACAGCATATTTTATCATATTTTTCAGTAGCCTAACCTTACATTTTATGGATACTCTGAAAAACAAAATGCAGGAGAAATATCTGATATTAAATAAAGGCTTCACAAAATCACAATTAGTGTAAAATAGTCTAGAACAGGTTTAGAGTCTAGCTTTTGTAACTATTGTGCTGGACATGTGGTCTAGATGCATAATAATAATCTCTTTATTGTAGTTTCAGAAATAAAATATATCGCTCATAAATCAGAAACATTGTTTTAAATGTTCTTCAATTAGAATAGAATAATCTATTATAGGTTTCAATAACCTAGCTGTGTAATTTTGTGTCCAGAGCTATTCTAGTCTAGATGCACAAAGATTTCTTAAACTAATAAAAAAACTGATAAACTAATTTAAAAAAGTTTACATATTCTAGTGTTGGAGCTAGAGATAGTCATCGTGTTTTCCAGTGGCAACAGCAAAGATTAAAACTGCTGTTCATTGAGGTTTAACAAATCAAATATATGTTTCACAAATATGTTCCAATTAGTATAATATATTCTAGTGTAGGTTTTGTACCTAGAGCTGTTATAGTCCAGATGCATAAAAAGGGCAGAAATTGATCTTTCTTTATAAAATTGCAGTTGTAAACTAGAGCAGATTAATAATGTGCTGAGTGGAGAAAAAATTGGTGTAATTGCCCTTTAGCCATTTCCCGACCAAGAAAAAGAAACCAACATAACTTAAAGGAACAACACAATATAAATGCAATGAAAATGTTTCTTAAAACCATATTTGAGCTTGCAGAACATATTTTATGGAGTAAATAAGCAATAACATAAACTTTTTTATTTTCATTAATTCACATTATAAATCATCAACAACACTCAATTACAAAGACTAAAATGAAAAGGAAACTGAAAGAAGAACCTATGCTATCTGCCTCTTTTAACAAAAAACGTTTATTCAAATAAAACATTGAAATAATTGAAGTGAAATAACTTAGAACAATGAGAATTCTGGGCTGGTCGGCTAACAATTTCAGAGAAAGAAACCCGACAAGAAAAATAAAAATTGCCCTCCCCATCCCTTCTTTCTTTTCTCAATTATATAACATTAAACTGTATAAGTTCAACATTTCATATTTAATAAGCTTTTTAAAAGTAAATGTTGCTGTTGCATTTTTGATTACTCAATTGATTCCATTTTTTTACCCCATGTGTGACAGTGTGGAGGTCCAGTCTGCTTGCCCTGGCTGCTTGGCCACAGGGATATCCCTTTGGCTGACTTGTTAGCGCGCATGACTCTCACCGGGGAATCCTGGGATCGAATCCCACCCGGGCCCTCATTGTGTACCTTGCCACATTTTTTTATTGCTGGCAGGATCCATGTGATACTGGTAATAAGTCCATGGATTCGAAATTGGTGGCACCCTCCGTGGAAGCACGAGGACGTGATTGTGATAAGAGGGGGAGAGATTTGACAGTGTGGAGGTCCTGTCACAATGGCTCCGTTTGATCATGTGCCCTGGCTGCTTGGCCACAGGGATATCCCTTTGGCTGACTAGTTAGCGCGCATGACTCTCATCCGGGAGTCGTGGGATACCTCGCCACACATGTATTGAGACACATCTCCCTTTTAATGCTATTCTATAGGTTTCATAAATATTTCATATCCTTTCAGTTCAGATTTTCTCTGACTTTTTATAAATCTTTTTTTCAAAGTAGTAGAAAGGCTTTTTGTTTACATTGTACATTTTAAAATATAATCCACTAGATCATAGAATTTTATGGTTTTTAATTTTATAAATAATTAGTTGGATGCATCTCTGTGGTTGCTCTTGTTATAATTTGAATTGCTTTTTTGTAGATGTAATTGACTTTGTATAAGTTTCATATATGGTACCCCGAATTTCACTGCAATGTTTCAAATATGGTAGGACCAGAGATTTATATAATAGATAAAAAGGGTTTATTGTCTAGTGACCATTTTATTCTATGTAACATTGCAATTGCTTTGGCTATTTTGGATTTGATATTATTCATATGTGATTTCCAAGATATTTTTTCGTCAATGATGATTTCCAAGAATTTGACTTTTACTCTTTTAAAATCAATGCCATCTATGTTTATTAAGTTTATGTCATTTACATTTCTTTTACTGAATATCATGAAACTAGCTTTATCACTGTTTAATGATGGTTTATTCCCATCAAACCATAACATTATTTTTTCAACTCTGTTTGGATCACTTCTATCATTTGTTCTGTTATTTCCTGACCTTTATGGTTTTCTTTAGCCATCGAGCCATTAGCGATTACTGTTCGAGAAGCCTTCAACATTATAGGAACAATGATAGGAACAACACAGTACAAAATTCTATTATATGCGGATGATATCCTAATACTAACAGACCCATCAATTTCAATACCCACACTGATTGACTGCGTAAAAGAGTTTGGTGTAACCTCCGAATACAAAGTCAATTTCACAAAATCTGAAATCATGCCCCTTGGCTTTTCGGGTGAGAAGGAAACTGACTTTATAAAACCCTTTCACTGAGGATTCACATATTTGGGGGCCTGCATTATTCCTAAAATTAGTCAACTTTATGCTGAGAATGTTAATTCCATGTAAAAAATATTAATGACAAGATGTTGGGCTGGAGGAGGTTCCCTGTATCCTTTCTTGGCAGAATCAATCTTATTAAGATTATAATTCTCCCTAAGATAATTTACCCTATGCCCATGCTCTTCATATCTCTGAAGAGAAATAGCCTTAAAGAACAAATTATATAACCTCAATCCAAACCAGAATTATTTCAATATGGGCAACAGCTGAATCAAAGCAACCTTGGTTTGAGATTGAAGCAACCCTCTCCAAACCGTACTCCCCTATCAATTTACTAGATAAATGCAAGAGTGAATTGCCACCTATGGTAGGGATCCCCAGCTCCAGGCCTCGAGGGCAGGTGCCCTACCACTTTTAGATGCGTCTCTGCTACAACACAGCTGATTCAAATTGTCCAGCTTCCTACTCAGCATGGCAAAGTTATGCAGAGGCCTACATTTGATTCTGGTGTGTTGAACCAGAGAAAGAAGTAAAACCTGCCGGATTCCAGCCCTCGAGGTCTGGGTTTTGGGATCCCTGATCTATGGTAAAAGATAACTTTCTAAAAGCTTGAAAAGTTGACGGAGCCAAAGCTCAAAAAGCGCTGCAGAACCTGTGACGCTGCTCCAACGGCCTCCGCCATAGACTTAACATGTAATCTTGACATTGCTGACGCTGACAAAGCCCTAGGTCTGAATGTACCATAAGAGTTTGGACTTCATCTTTGGAAACAATCCTACTCCAATAAAGATCTGTTATCTTTGCGCAACTCACTTCAAAGATGACTGGTTTCTCAACAAAAGCCTTGTTGATTGTGGATTAATAAGTAGATTGGCCCTAACGCTACTCCATCAGAAACTGTACAGGTAAGAAAAGTAACTTTACATTTCTAACTCCAACTTCAAAATGTAGCTTTATATTTCTGTGCTTTTAGAGTTGTAATGCAAATCGTAGCTCCTTATTTGTGAGCTTTTATGGTTGCAATGAAAATGTAGCTACGTATACGCGTGCTTTTATGGTTGCAATATAAAAACTTAGCTCCATAGTTATTTGAATTTATGGTTTCAGTGCAAAATGTAGGTTCATTTCCCTCTACATTTGTGCTTTTAATGCAAGACTTAGCTTCATTTTTCTGTCCTTTTATGGTTTCAATACAAAACGTAGCTTAATGTTTATAAAAGGGTACCAAGGAGGTTAAATATTACAAAGCCTGCACGTCTTGTAACCCCCCCCTTTAATATCTGCAGATCTGGGAATTTTAGTGCCATAAATCAAGAGCATACACTTACAGTTTGAGAGCGCGATTATGTGTCTTTACTTTCAACACCTGCAATGCTTGCACTCAAAAAGTTTACTCTTTCTCAAATATACTTTGTTCTTCCTCAAAAGTTGTAAAGCTTTCTTTCAAAACTTCCACTCTCTCAAATATTATCGTTGCTCACTGTCATAATATCTTATAAACATTTACATTACATTGAATTTACAATTATGGCAGTAAAACTTTCCCCATACTGGCACTGATGACAGCATTGTCTTTTGAAAAATGCTCCTGTTTCAACTCACTTGATTCAACTGATTGCAGTTTAGCAAAAGCCTATTATTCAGCCATCAAGTGAAGTCAGGTGTGCTGAAACAGGTAAAGATCTAAAACATGCAGGGCAGTGTAACTTAAGGACCGTGATTGTAAAAATAGTAATGTTACAAAAAGCAACATTGGAACCATTTGAACATTTGAAAACGAACCATAATACAAAGGAAACTGGGGGCCCATGTCATAAATGTTTTAACTCTTAATTACAAAAATCCAACTGAGGGACAGAAATCCAGTTTCAAACATTATACCTGAGAGTTTCCAGGTTGCAGTTTGGACTCTCCAGTCCAACAGATAGAAGCTTCATTCCTGAATCCTGCAGGTTGTTGTTACTCGGGTCCAGTTCTCTGAGACTGGAGGACTGGGAGCTGAGAACTGATAACAGAGCCCCACAGCTTCTCTGAGAGGTTACAGTAACTCAGTCTGAGGAGACATGAAGAAAGATCTGGTATTAATCAATTCATCATCCGTCCATCCATCCAAAGTTAAATATTGTCACAATACATAGCATCTAAGATGTCTTTGTGCATGTACATTAAGATTTCTAAGCCTTTAAAGGGCCTATATCTTGCAAAATGAAGTTTTTGACGTTTGAAACCTTTGGGTAGTGCAGCTTCCCCAATTAACTAACGCATGTCCGATTAATCCCCCTGAATCCTGGTCACTGAGCAGCTGCCCCTCCCTCTCCTAGAAAACAACTGAGTGTTCAAACTGTGATGTAATTTACGTCACTATGTTACCACTAGGAAGTGCTAGAGGTGTCTGCACCACCACTGCAGAGAGAGCAGTTTACCTCTGGTAGATTTGCAAACACACCCTCCCCCTTCTCAAAGCTTAAATCTGCTTCGATTTTAGCAGCTGAAACCACTTCTTTTGTTTGAATTTTACTTTCTCTGTGAAAACGCCTATTTGGCTGCATGGACTACAGAACTTTATTCCACATTCCTAAAGAAAAGCAGCTGGATCAAAGAACACAAATGCCTGATGGACAGAGGAGTAAGTAGCAGAATGGTAATGCTAATGGGTGTTAGTCATTTATCAAACTGCTTTTGTGATCTTATAACAGCATTGTGTGGATAATTAATTGATCTGTATCATCTCAAAATGTTTAAAAAATGAGTGCAAACAACACCCACGGCTGTTTTATATACTGGGCTGGAAAGAGCTGCTTACCGGACTCTGCTGTATTGGTTTGGGCTCAGTCTATAGCCTGGTGGATTTAGCAGCTGAAATAAGCTTTATTGACCCAGTTTTTGTTTTTTTTACAAAAAATAAATTGATAAACCAAACATCAAAGCCCTTAATAAAACACAGTTTCATTGTTATACTTGAGGCACTTAAAATTCACTGTCAGACTGCGGTAGAGGCTGACAATTTTTCGGGATTCCCACGGGTCACGAGATTCCTGCAGGATTCCCGCGGAACAGGAGACAATTTCACTGTTGGTAACGTGATCAGGACGGGACAGGAAATAATCCACGGGATCGGACGGAAAGCCGGAAATTATATATATATATATTTTTTTACATTTATCTTGTCAGATATCAGGGAGTTAGCTTTAAAAAATGACGCTTCGATGCGGTGCCAATGTGTGTGGTTATGAACTCCGCTGCAAAATGCAATTCCATCGGGTCTACTACACTGCACGCACCAAAACTGAAACTGCTATGTTGTTGCTACACCACCTAGATAAACTGGTAAGCATATGATAACCGACTGAAAATGCGTGTATCGTAGTCAGACGAATCGAGTCCATTCATGACGTGGTAAGGTGGCCAAACAACGAGAATGCAGGATATTTTATATTTTGGCTCCCATGAAGACCTTCAACCTGGTCCTAATCAAATGTCCCTGAGAAGAATGTCATCAGATTCTCCTCTCCCCCGTACACCTGCATCTACTGACGCACACACTGACATGGTTACACACACTCACATTCACACACACCGTCTCGCTGTATCCTTAATTCTCTCTCCTGCAACAGGAAGCTGGATAACAGCGCGCCTTGATGGCAGCGCGTTAACCTGTGGACTGGAGCTCATACCTGCCCATCCTTCCTGATGTGTCATTGTTATTGTGTGAATATGTGCTTAAATGTTTGTTGGTGTGGTTTTTTCTATTACCTGCGTTGTCAGTGCTGTACGGACCCACAACACAGTTAAGCGTTTTTTTCCCCTCACCGTGGAACCCTCCCCTCCCCAGATGTGTATTTCTCTATGTTTCATAAACGGGAGCGCCGCTCGGTGGCTGCATGCCCAACAATGACCTGGATCTGTTTGTTGTTGTTGTTGTTTGCAGTGATCTTGGACAGGTTGTATTGTATCTGTAAATTCCTTGTATGCTTCATACTTCTATGTGTCATACTTGGCCATTAAAGCTGATTCTGATATGGTTAAAGATGGCGGATAAAGCTAAATAGATGATCTCTGATACTGTGCTACGCTATGGTTTAAAGGAGTGCAGGGGGAGCGAGCGCCATAGGAGGTAAATTACTAATCTACGGGATTTGGGTTGGCACGGAAGTATTTCTCTCGGGATTTTTTCGGGACAAGATTTTTTTGGGGGGGCTGTCACGTGATCGGGACGTGACGGGAGTATTTTATTGGGATCAGGACGGGACAGGAGCGACAATTGATTCCCGTATCACGCTCTAGACACCGGATTCAAATAAGGCTGCGCACTGTTTTTCTCAGTCAGAGTGGAACTAGGGAGAGGTGGTCCAACATTAACTATAGGATACAAGTTAAATTTTAGGATAAATTAATACTACATAACACCAACTGTAATATATATATAAATATATATATCCCAGAAGTTGACAGTATTAAAATAGCATGATATAGTCCCTTTAAACATTTGGATAACAGAGCAGTTAACAGCTAAACAGTTGGTTGAGCAGAAACCGCATTTCAACAGAAGCGAGAACATTTTACCTGAGAGCTTCCAAGTTGCAGGTTGGACTCTTCAGTCCCACAGATAGAAGCTTCACTCCTGAATCCTGCAGGTTGTTGTTACTCAGGTCCAGTTCTCGGAGACTGGAGGACTGGGAGCTGAGAACTGAGGACAGAGCTTCATAGCTTCTCTCTCAAAGGTTACAGCTACTCAGTCAGAGGAAATAAAGAGAGAAGTCTGTTATCAAACAATGAATAACCCATCCATCCACCTATCCATCCATCCATGGGAACTTAAATTTCATATCACAACATAATTGATGTTTATATCTTTTTGATCATAAATTTTCTCCTTGGAATGGAATTGGTCACAGAAATTTTATTTTACAAATCTTTATGTTGTCTTTTGTTTTTAACCTGTTTAATATAAATAACCTAAAATAATAATCAATATTTATTTAATTAACTAATTTCTCTATCAACAATAAAGCACTTACAGAGCTTTATTGGAGGCTTCTACCACTGGAAGAAGCCTTAGAAGAACCTGAAGCAGAATATTATTTAGCTCAAACACATCCAGATCTTCTCCTGAAGACACTAAGATGAAACCCAGAGCTGACCACTGAGTAGGAGACAGTTTCTTTATAGAGAGACTTCCTTTACCCAATGACTGTTGGATCTCCTCCACTAGAGAACGATCATTCAGTTCATTCAGAGAGTGGAAAAGATTGATGGTTTCCTTTGCAGACACATTCGTACTGATCTTCTCCTTTATGTACTGAACCATTTTCTGATTGGTCTTTAAGATACTTTGTCTTCTTCTGAAGACCTTGTAGAAGTTCCTGATTGATCTGCAGTGAAAGTCCTAGGAGGAAGCGAAGGAACAAGTCCAGGTGTTAAAAACAATGTAGAGAAAATGTCTCAATTCAAACAACAAAATTAGTCACACATTGAGTCATTAAACCACTTAGCTCCTCTAGCTTCCTCAATATCTTGCCCACAGTTTTCCTACAGAACATTCTCCCTGTAATTAAGTCTGATTCAAATAGTTAACAGATCGCTCCTGTCAGTTTTTCTTCCAGTTGGCTTTAAAAACAGCAGTTATCAAGCCCCTATTAAAGAACAACCTGGACAACACATTAATGCAGAACTACAGGCCAATCTCTAATCTCCTATTCATCAGCAAGATTATTGATAAAGGGGTGTTTCAACAGCTGAATAAATTTTTAACAATGAACGACTGCTTTGAAAATTGTCATTCTAGTTTCTGTGTTCATCACAGCACTGAGATTGTCCTAGTCAGAGTTTTCAATGAAATCTGCATGAAAACAGACTTTGGCAGAACCACAGTGCTAGTTCTGTTTGACCTCAATGCTGGTTCTGTTGGACCACAGTGCAGCGTTTTTGACACCGTTGATCATAAAATACTACTGGAACGACTGGTGAGCAGGGACAGTATCTCTTTTCTACAGTACTGGGCTGGTTTGAGTCTTACCTAAAGAATGGGGAAGTCTTTGCATCAACAGAAAATTTTTTATCAGAACAAACAAAATTACATGTGGGGTTCCCCAGGACTGCATCCTCGGACCTCTACTGTTTAATATCTTCATGCTCCCACTAACCTGGATTATAGTTACCATAACTATGCAGATGATACTCAGCTATACATTATAGTGTCTCCAGGTGACTTTAATCCTATCCAGACCCTAAATGAATATGTGGCAAGGTACACAACGAGGGCCCACGATTCCAGGGTGAGAGTCATGTGCGCTAGCCATTCAGACTGTAGCATTCAGTCAATATTGAGAAGGCCAGAACTGGTGGTTAAATGACGATTTATTAAGCTGTCCGTGTCATCAACCAACGTAAGAGCTAGGCAAGAATGAAATAACCAAAGTTACAATCATTTTCATCATTAGCCATCATGCATAGCTGATTACATTGGTACTTTTCTCTCTACAGATATGATCACATCCTTGTTCATAAACATTCTTAGTCGCATAAGTAAGCTTAATTATAGTTACAAACCTTGTTCCCCTTTAAACCTTCCGTATTTTCTTCTCCGTTCACCGTTAGTTTACCTTTATGACGCCAACTTTCTCTCAACAAATTTACGTGTTTAATTCAACTCATGTCACCTTACTTCCTGTTACTGGAAACCTTCAAAATAAAAGCTCAAACATTTTCCATAGTAAACAAAGAAATAGTTAACCTTTACACAGACAAAGGGATATCCCTGTGTCCAAGCAGCCAGGATTAATCGGAGCGATAGTGACAGGACCTCCACACTGTCACAAATACATTAAACACATTGATAGCTTGATGTCCCATAACTTTCTCCAGCTGAACAGAAACTGAAATAATTATCTCTGGACCTAAAGAGAAAATAACACACCACCCCATTTCTACAGTCCTTCTGGTTGGAGTCTCTGATGGATCCTGATAGAAAAAATATACACTTTCAGTTTTCAGATTCTGTTAAGTAGAAACTAAAATATTTTACTTCGTATATCTGGGTAACGTCATTTCTCACAGTACAGTCCAATTATCTTTGCTGGATAAAGTTAAATTGAATTGAAATTGAAAATAAATAAAAAAACATGATTACACTAATGCAGACACAATATAATGGCTAGAAAACAAAGTATGTATAAGTCATAGCACATATTCATATTTATTCCGTAGAGGATGACTAATGTTGAAGCCATGTTGGTGATGAAGATCCAGGAAATGTGTTGGAAGTTGGTGAGTTTTTTTCCAGATGTGTCTTCCTGCTTGAAGCCAGAGTTCTAACCAACAGGTTAACTGGTGTCACTCAGCTGCTTCTGCAACACTGACTTGCTGTTATGAAGAAGCATCCACTGATCGCATGCTGAGCTTCCTCTGTTCAGTCTGGATGAAGCAGCAAAGAGGAACAGCAGCAGCTTCATCAGCACTATGTCTTCTTTGGCCTGATATAGTGGGAAGAACGCTGTGTGAAAAGGGTTATGGACAGTTAGAGATGGTGACCTCACCTCTGACCTTTGCTCTGGCTCTCATCTTCCCCACACGGAGTGCTTTTATAGGGAGGGACTCCCTCCTCTCTGTCCTCACACTGATCCATGCTGCTGAATTCACATCCACATCAGCTCACACACACTTTCTACCTTCATCTGCAGAGGAAACACAAATCATTCATCTGATCATCATCAACTCTCATCATCCTGCACATCCAACGCATCCTCACTCCCAACTCGTCACATATGGACGCAAGATCAGACTCCTGACCATGCGTCCATATGTGACGAGTTGGGTCATTTTTTAATGCGCTCAGAACAGGATGTATGATTGTTGTCCTTTATTGTAAACATCTAAAGTTTATTTTGTTTCAGACCTGTTCGATCTAGCAGAATAACATACCGTACGTTGAGCTATCTAACCAATTTTAACCAACCCACAAGTTTTATGTTCTAACCTTAAGGTCACAGAAGGACAAAAATACATTCTTATCTAATAATAATAATAATAATAATCCATTTTATTTAAAGCGCCTTTCATGTCACTCAAGAACACTGTACAATAAAATCACAAGAATAAAAACACATTAATAGTGGGGAGATAATCCGGGGGCTGGAAAATATTAAAAGCAAAAAAAAAAAAAAACAATAAAATCAGCCAAGTGAAAAAGCAGATTTAAACAAGCGTGTTTTGAGTCGGGATTTAAATAACTGTAGGGAGTCAATAGTACGGATGTCGGTGGAGAGAGAATTCCAGATCTGGGGAGCCGAGTGACTGAATGCTCGGCTCCCCATAGTGGCCAAACGGACGGAAAGCTGACAGGAAGAAGAGGAGCGGAGAGAACGAGAGGGTGTGTTCAGGTGGAGCAGGTCAGAGAGATAGGGAGGAGCCAGGCTATGGAGAGCTTTGAAGGTGAGCAAAAGGAGTTTAAACTGTATTCTAAACTTGATGGGGAGCCAGTGAAGCTACTGAAGGACAGGGGTGAAGTGATGGAAGGAGGGAGTTCTAGAAATGATATGGGCAGCTGAATTCTTGACCAGATGGAGTTTATTGAGGTTTTTTTTAGGTAGACCAGAGATATGTGCGTTACAGTAATCCAGGCGAGAGGTGACAAGACTATGAACCAGAATAGTGGCAGAGTGAACAGTGAGATAGGGGCGAAGTGGGTTGATATTTAGCAAGTGGAAATAGGCGGAACGAGTGATATTATTGATGTGAGGCTGGAAGGAGAGAGTGCTATTGAGGATGAAACCCAGACTCTTTACCTGGAAGGACAGGGAGACTGAGGTGGATTCAATGGAAAGTGTGATATTAGGGACTTTCGGAAGGGTGGATTTGGAAGCAACGAGTAGTATTTCTGTTTAATCACTGTTTAGTTTTAGGAAGTTTTGAGTGAACCAGTTTTTGATTTCTAGCAGACAGGAGGAGAGGGAGGGAGTGTGGAGTTGGGTTTGCTGGACAGGTAGACCTGTGTGTCATCCGTGAAGCAATGGAAGTTAATATTGAATTTACGGAAGATGTTACCAAGTGGAAGGAGGAAAGTGATGATTAGGAGAGGACCCAGGACAGAACCTTGAGGAACACCAAATGAGACAGGTGTGGAGTGAGAGTTGAGAGATTTGAACTGGATGAACTGAGTGCGGCCAGAGAAGTAAGATTGAAACCATCGGAGGGGGTGGAAGTGATACAGAGAGCGGAGAGTCTATGGAGGAGGATGCGATGGGAGATGGTATCGAAGGCCGCACTCATGTCCAGGAGGATGATAATGGTGATAAGTCCGGAGTCAGCTGTCAGGAGAAGGTCGTTAGTAATTTTAAGGAGAGCAGTCTCAGTGCTGTGGGCAGGACAGAAACCAGATTGAAAGGGTTCAGAGAAGCTGTTCTTTTTAAGATGCTGATGAAGTTGGAAGGTGACAATTTTTTCCAGTATTTTGGAGATGAAGGGGAGATTAGATATAGGATGGAAATTATTGAGAATGTCGGGATCTGAGCTAGGTTTTTTTAAAATTGGTTTCACAGCTGCAGTTTTGAAGAGTGACGGGACAATACCGGACGTTAGTGAAGAATAAATAATGGCACAAATAAGGGGGAGCAGTTGTGGAAGACAGGATTTGACAAGGAAGGTTGGAAGGGGATCGAGTTTCCAGGTAGAGGGTTTGGACCCTTTGGTGAGCGCATAAATTTCGCAAGGATCAGGCAGCCGGTAGGTAGAAAACACAAGAGACACAGAGAAAGGATCAGGAGTGAAGAGGGAGACAGAGGAGTGCAGGTCCTGAGGAATAATTCTCTTTTTTTGTTCACAGAAAAAAAGAAGGGAGTCACAAGTAGCAGTCGAGTACATATGAAGGAGGAGACAATCAGGGGGCTGAAAAATATTGTTCATTAATGAAAAAAGTGTTCTGGGATTCTCTTTGTTTGCAGAGATGAGTTCTGAGTAGTAGTCCCTTTTGGTGAGAGACACCAAGTCCTTGTAGTTTGTGAGATGGTTTTTAAACATTTCCCTGTGAACAATAAGTCCAGTTCTTCTAAAGAGCCGCTCCAGCTGGCGTCCTCCGGCCTTCACTTTCCGAAGTTTAGGAGTGAACCATGGAGCAGATTTAATGAAGGAAACACGGCGGGTTTTGAGAGGAGCAAGGATGTTTAAAATGTCAAGAAGACAATAATTGTAAAAAGTGACAAGTGCATCAGGATCAGGTGAATCTGGGAATGAAATGTGACTGATTAAACTGTATTTGATTAAACTTTATTTGATTGGGAAAGTGCATGTTAATGAACAAAACATGTAGAACATGCATGTAAACATGTCGGATTATAGCCAAGGGCTAATTTCCATCCGTTGTCCCACGGGCTAGAATCACACAGCTCACAACAAAAGCATGTGTGCCGAAAGGGTATCAATACAAAGGTTTTTAACATTACGAAAAGAAATTTGGCGAGATGGTTTAGTGATGGACAGGCAAACGGAAATACTAAAAGAAACAAGAAAATGGTCAGACACATGAATTTCATCAGTAGAACAGTTAAGCCTGATCTAACCAATTTTAACCAACCCACAAGTTTTATGTAATAACCTTAAGGACACAGAAGGACAAAAACACATTATTTTAAACAAGCAAGCAAGTAAACCGATATCTTGTCCTCCCCGTGTCGCCAACTACTGACGTCTAGGGATCTGTATAACATTCAATGGGAGCAACCAGCACGTCAAAAAATGACGCGAGGGGCGTACCCAACTCGTCACATATGGACGCATGGTCAGGAGTCCGATCTTGCGTCCATATGTGACGAGTTGGGAGTGAGGATGTGTTGGCACATCATTAGTGCTGGAAACAGATTAGCTGCTCCTCCTCTGATTGGCTCTTCTGCTCTGCTTCATATCAGTATCAGTTGAATGCAGTCAGACAGCAGTGGGAGGCAGAGGAAGCTACCATCAGCTGCTGTACTTCTATCTGTCCACTAGATGGAGCCATGGAACAACATTTCCACTAATTCACTCTGACTGAACATCAAGAACCATTTTATTTCACAATCATCAAACTCTACAAGTGGATTATCTGCTCCATCAAAGATTGAATAGTTAATATGACTGAATCAAAGATATTTAAACATTAAAGTGATTTTATTTTGAAATGACTCACAGGAAGCTGTTGTGTGTGTCTTTAATGGCGGAGAGCAGAGTTTGATTCAAGGAAATAAAAACCTGAAGCCGTTTGTTGAGGGAAGAAAACAAAGAACCATCAACCACCAATCAGCTGTTCATCATGTTTGATTCCAGTTCATCAATCATCTAATAATCCTGTAGATTAATCTTCAAGCAGCAGATAGATTACATTTTGAGCTGAAATCAGAAGTAAACATTTTCTCCAGACATAAGAGAGCAGAAACAAGCAGGAAAGTTCCTGAAGACAAAGTTCAAGTAGGAAAAAAAAGAAAACTTAGTTTGTTCAAACACTCCAAAGAGCTGAAGGAGAACATCTGAACAAAAGAACCACAGCAGAATTCAACTGGGCCTCACCTGAGTAGTCCTAAGTGAAAGGAAAGGTGCTGAATGTTTGGAGCTGATGACGTCATAGCTCACCTGGTTTGTAGTTTCTTGTTTCAGAGCAGCAGAAAGCAGCAAGTAGAAGGTCTGCAGTGAAATCAGAGGCAGGTTGATAAAGTCTTCATGAGAAAGGAGACAAGTTCTGATGAAAAGGTTTCATGATGGCGTCATGAGGATAAATGAGGCCAGAGATCAGAGCTGCTGCTTGTTTCCTGCTGGCTGCACTAACTGGTCTGAATTGTCAGACTGGGCGATTCTAGGGGTGGGGCCACAGGTGTACTGGCCCCTGATTAAATCTGATTGGCTCCCTGAGGTGCCCCGTCTGTCCTGTGCACCATGATCAGGTGAAATGGATTCTCCCAGCAGAGCTCTATGGAGCATGTTAACCTCTGGTAAAAGCAGTCAGAGGATTCATCTTTCATTGATTCATTGCAATGTTTCACAGGTTCAATCTAATCATCCAAACTGGCCTGTAGACTGGGGAAAATCATTTTGAGAAGCTCCAGACTGAGAAATGCCTCTAAACGTACCAACTAATGGTCTGCTTTGTCCAGAGGAAGATGAGAGACAGCAGAAGCAACAATGCAGTTGAGCTGAAGATCTCTGTCTAAGCAAGCTGAGCGTCCTGAGCAGCTGATGGGTAACATCTTTTTGGTGTCCTCAAGTCACCTGTGCATAATGTTACAATGTTCTGCAATGTTATGAAAGCATCATAATGTTACACTCTGCAATGTTATGAGAGCACCACAATATTATCCTCTGTTTGCTGTATAATGATAAACATTCACACGGGAAAGGAATTTGGGTATCTCTGGCTGGACAGCTCCCATGAAACCATTGCTCTATCTAGTAGGGGGGGGGGGTGCTGAGGGTCAGACTTGCCCGTCTCATCCTACACGCTTCTCTTTGCCTATAATTAGAGTGAGAGCTGACCAGCTGATGAGAGTCTGCCGTGGGGTTTGTGCACGATCGCCCGGCCTCGTTAAGTTAACAGGTCTGACCGAGAGGTGACTGGCTCTCCACTCTCAAGTGTCAAAGGTGAGATGCTGTGATGAAAACTTAATGCCTGTTTGATGAAGCATTGCTTTGCTAAACTGTTTATGTGTGGGAAGTAGAGAGGGACACCCTGTTCTAGCATAAAACAGTGTCTTTGTTTGATGAAGTATTGCTTTACTTTGACTGAACTGCATCTGTGTGGCGGAATAATAAAAGATGACAAATATTCTAGCACAATAAGCAGTCTGGTGTCCTTTCTTTCTTCCTTTTATATTGTGTGTGCCGATCCACTAAGATCCTGGGTAAAAATTTCACAAAACAGCAGCTCAGCAGAACCACAGGCTGATCTCCATGCCACGCCGCATTCAGCCACTAATTCATGCAAAAGGAGCCCCAACCAACTACTGAGTGCACACAAAAGTTTGAACAAGCCTCACATGGCTGATTAAAATTTACTTTTTAAAATTGATCTGGTGGAATATTCTAATAATTATCAAAAGTACTAAAAAATAAAAGCTTTGAATAATTTAGGCAAGGCAAGGCAATTTTATTTGTATAGCACACTTTCAACACAAGGCCATTCAAGGTGCTTTACATGATTCAGTGATAATGAAACCACATGATTACAAACAAAACATATAAGTTTAACAGTAATCAATCAGTAAGAAAAGATAATCTAAGGAACAAATTTATGTAATTAATACACAATCACTTAAAAAAAGAAATAAAAAAGTAAGAATAGAAATTAAACCACAACAATAAAAAATCATTTAAGTAACACATTTATGCAATTAAAACAGATTAAAACAGATAAAACACAATTGGGTAAACAAAACAAAAAGTGATCATAAAGCGCAATTTAAGATTCAAATGCAGCTCTGAATAGTAGAGTTCTTATCTTTGATTTAAAAGAGCCTAGGGATTCAGAGTTTTTGCATTCGTCTGGAAGTTTATTCCACATTTGTGGACCCTAGAAGCTGAAAGCTGCCTCTCCCTGTTTAGTTCTGATTCTAGGGACGATTAGTAGGCTAGAGTTGGAGGCTTATAGTTGATTTATAAACAAGTAGGAGTATTTTAAAGTCTATTCTCTGAGCTACAGGGAGCCAGTGTAAGGACTTTAGAACTGGGGTGATGTGTTCTACTTTCCTGGTTCTAGTGAGAACACGAGCAGCAGCGTTCTGGAGCAGCTGCAGCTTTCCAATTGATTTTTTAGGTAGACCTGTGAGGACGCTGTTGCAGTAATCGATCCGACTAAAGATAAACGCATGGATCAGTTTTTCACGGTCCTTCTGTGACATCAGTCCTTTAATACTAGAAATGTTCCTCTGGTGATAGACAGCTGACCTTGTTATTGCCTTTATTTGACCCTGGAGGTTCGGGTCCATTACACCTAGATTTCGAGCCTGATGAGTAGTTTTTAGTTGTACTAACTGAAGCTGTGTGCTGACTTTGGATGGTTCCTCTTTAGGTCCAAAAATAATTACTTCTGTTTAGTTTCTGTTTAGCTGGAGAAAGTTATGGGACATCCAGTTGTGGATTTGTTCAATGCATTCATTTAAGGTCTGGATAGAATCAAAGTCACCTGGTGACAATGTAATGTATAGCTGTGTGTCATCTGCATAGTTATGGTAACTTATCTGATTGGCTGCTATAATCTTGGTTAGTGGGAGCATATAGATATTGAACAGGAAGGGGCCCAGGATGGAGCCCTGGGGGACTCCACATGTGATTTCTGTTTGTTCTGATGAGAAATTTACGATGGACACAAAGAACTTCATACTTTTGAGGTAAGATTCGAACCATTGAAGAGCTGTACCAGTGAGTCCGACCCAGCTCTCCAGTCGTTCCAGTAATATTGTATGATCAACGGTGTCAAATGCTGCACTGAGGTCCAACAGAACCATCACTGTAGTTTTACCGTTGTCTGTATTTATGCGGATGTCATTGAAAACTTTGACTAGGGCAGTCTCAGTGCTGTGCTGAGCACAAAAACCAGATTGAAAATGATCTAAGGAGTTGTTTGTTGTCAGGAATGTGTTCAACTGTTGAGATACAGCTTTTTCAATAATCTTACTGATGAATGAGAGATTAGAGATTGGCCTATAATTCTGCATCAAGGTATTGTCTAGGTTGTTTTTCTTTAATAGGGGTTTATAACTGCTGTTTTGAGGGCCTGGGGGAAGACACCTGACTGGAGGGATGCGTTAACTATTTGCATCAGATACGACTTAATGACAGGGAGAACTTTCTTTAAAAAAGGTGTAGGTAAGATATCGAGGCAGCAAGAAGAGTTCAGTTCTTTAATAATTTCATCAAGATGTGATTGATTCAGTTTTTTGAAATCAGACATCTTATCTGCATTATTTTTAAGTGGAATGATTATGTTGGTGGGTTGGTTGCTGCTTTACAGATTGATCTTCTAATTTGTAGAATCTTTGCAGTGAAGAAGTTGGCAAATTCAGTACAGGCCCTAGTGGAGTGTAGCTCAGGAGCTGCTGTCACTGGAGGATTGGTTAGTCTTTCAACTGTTGCGAATAAGGTCTGAGCATTATTAATGTTTTTGTTAATGATTTCAGAGAAGAATGATTCCCTTGCAGTTTTCAAGGTTAAGTTATATTTGTTCATCCTGTTTTTGTAGATCTCATAGTGAACCTGAAGTTGAGTTTTCCTCCATTTTCTTTCGGCCTGACGGCACTCCCTTTTTCCGCTGCGCAAACATTTATTATTTACCAATCCAGTGCAACACGGCTAGTTCAGCATACATACATCCTGCTCGATCTCTAATGTCTAATTCACTGCAGCTAACCATATAAAACTTAAAAGTTGTAACACTGGGATTTAGAAGCTAATCCTACTTTGACCCAAACTGACCAACAGTTTGATATTTCACAGCAGTGAGGGGAAGGAAGTGTTCTCTGACCTGTGTCTTCTACCAGCTTGCTGCTATATGAGGGAGCAGAAGGAACCGTGGGAGGTGCACTCTTAACAAGGGGAATAATCTGGTCATGAGCTGCAGCGTCCAGCTCCGTGGCTCACCATGCTGCAACTTTGCTTACCCCTGATTAACATCTGGTGCTGAACGGATGAACCTGCTGTCAATTAGGAGTAAACTATTCTTCTTTAGCGTGAAGCTACAGCAGCTTTCTGCTCTTGCAGCTCAGTTTCTTTTGCACGATTCTTGTGATAGCATCTTCTTTGGTGGATCTGCCATTATTAAAAATCAAAACCGAAAGTCTTTTCATATCATTAGTACCATAAAGTACTGCTGTAAAATGGGGAAGTGGTCCATTGGTGAAAAGTTCTATGAGATATTCAGCAGCCCGACCCTCCCATAAAAAATGGTGTTATGTCATTGAAACGCTTTGAAAACACATTTTTAATGTGCAAAAGTTGCAGAGTGTGTCAGGAGCAGCTCAGGAACAGGTTTTATTCAGAGATTAAGTTGCTATGGTTACTGACACCTTGAAAGATAACTCAGTTTAAGGAACCAAAAGTTGAGGTTATCCACCAACTTATCCAATTATGATCTGTGTTGGATAATTTAGCACGAAAGAAAAGTTAAGGTCTATCTGGTTATATAAGAAATATTGAATTAATAATTCATAAATTATTAATTTAATTCTTTCTTCAAATTATTAACGAGGTACCACAGTTTTCTGAAAACGGACAAAAACGTATATATATCTGATAGATGGCTATCAAACAGCGGTTTATAGCTGATGGTCAACAATTTACGAAAGACCTTTGTCTGAAGGAATGAGTTCTTTGTAATAACTCACACACACACTCAGAATAAAAGAAAGCAGACGTTTGATTCAGTTTAACCAATTTATTAACTAATTACCACACCAAAATAAACATCCTGGCACACAAACCAGCTAATCCGGTTCGGCTAATGGCTAAGCTAAGGGCTATCAACACATGCTACGTAAACGAAGATGGCGGACAGTGGGTACGTCACAGAGACCACATCATGGGGAGTTTCCTAATGTACATACATCGAATCACGCACGCATGAGTAGATGCGAGGTACGCCTGCAGGCAAGAGAATGACGAAACGGGGACATTTTATGACTTATTTTATGATCTGGGTGAGCTGCCTCGTTGTTTCCTTGAACAAAGAGACCGCGTGGTGCTTATCAAGAAAGAAACCAGACTAGGTTAAGCAAAAAGATGAACAGAAATGGTGTTCAGCGTTCAACCGCCACTCAGGAACCCCTCCAATCAGCTGTTCAGAGCCAAGACCAAGTGACAGTAGATTACAGTGGATGGCACAACTCACCTATGATCAGAACGACCCTATTTACCGATGACTAAATTAAACAATACCATAAGCATGAAATTACTCAATCAAAACACAAACTTGGTTACTTTACCCGTAAAAGAAGAACACAGTAAGCTTCAACACAAATACATTTAAACACAGATCTGATCCATGAACGTTAAGAGACATGTATGCATAAAAATCAAATTTTAAGGACTCTTAACTGGCTCCACCCATTCAAAAACACGTGAATAACAGTCTTCGAACAAAGGAGCAGCTCCTCTCTTTTACAAAGCCCACAGAGGACATCTCGCTTCGTAAGATAGCACAGAGAGGACGACTGGCAGGTGCGCGCTCTCTTTTGAAATTTGGTTGGGAGGGACCCCGCGCGTTAAGCTGCCCTCTGTCCAGTCAGGGACACGGACAGTCCTGGATGGGCTGGCGAGCCCGTCCAGCGGCCAACCAACGTGTCGGGATCCATCAAATGCCAGCCCTCATGAGTGAGATCAGAGAGAGAGGGAGACAGTTTCTTTGATTATCCAGGGTGCAGCATGTGTCGCAATATATTTGCATACCTTTTTCCTGCTCTGGGTGAAACGCCAGGAGACCAGCGTTTTGGGAATGCTGGAGTTATCCATAATCATAGGGCCCTTTGATATATTCCTGGGTCAGACATCCCCCCTTCAATTCAAAAGGGTGTGTTCAGTCCATTCTTTGGAGCTGGTAACGGTCTGTGAACAGCGTTCATGAGCGGCAGTGTATTTCTGCTGGACATTGGTTCAACATTTCATTCCCTTTTGAACAGTAGCGAACGAACAGTCCATGAACGCAAACTATGACTCAGTCCATTTGCGAAATGGCAGGTGAAACAGTCCATGAACGCAATGAACGATTCAGTTCATTGTGAAATGGTAGGTAAAACAGTCCATGGACTCAACAGACGATTTAGTCCATTATGGAATGGTACTGTAGGTGAAAACGCTGCGGGCATCAGGTTAAATTTAACCAATTTTGTCCCCTCTCAAAGTTC
>JAPXFQ010001016.1:0-49521 GCA_028564705.1 Apricaphanius iberus | reverse complement strand
GTTTAGACCCAAGGGGGACTTGGTTTAGACCCAAGGGGGACTTGGTTTAGACCCAAGGGGGACTTGGTTTTAGACCCAAGGGGGACTTGGTTTAGACCCAACGGGGACTTGGTTTTAGACCCAAGGGGGACTTGGTTTAGACCCAAGGGGGACTTGGTTTTAGACCCAAGGGGGACTTGGTTTTAGACCCAAGGGGGACTTGGTTTTAGACCCAAGGGGGACTTGGTTTTAGACCCAAGGGGGACTTGGTTTTAGACCCAACGGTTACTTGGTTTTAGACCCAAGGGGGACTTGGTTTTAGACCCAAGGGGGACTTGGTTTTAGACCCAAGGGGGACTTGGTTTTAGACCCAAGGGGGACTTGGTTTTAGACCCAAGGGGGACTTGGTTTTAGACCCAAGGGGGACTTGGTTTTAGACCCAAGGGGGACTTGTTTTAGACCCAACGGGGACTTGGTTTTAGACCCAAGGGGGACTTGGTTTTAGACCCAAGGGGGACTTGGTTTAGACCCAAGGGGACTTGGTTTAGACCCAAGGGGGACTTGGTTTTAGACCCAACGGGTACTTGGTTTTAGACCCAAGGGGGACTTGGTTTAGACCCAACGGGGACTTGGTTTTAGACCCAACGGGGACTTGGTTTAGACCCAACGGGGACTTGGTTTTAGACCCAAGGGGGACTTGGTTTAGACCCAACGGGGACTTGGTTTTAGACCCAAGGGGGACTTGGTTTTAGACCCAAGGGGGACTTGGTTTTAGACCCAAGGGGGACTTGGTTTTAGACCCAAGGGGGACTTGGTTTTAGACCCAAGGGGAACTTGGTTTTAGACCCAAGGGGGACTTGGTTTTAGACCCAAGGGGGACTTGGTTTTAGACCCAACGGTTACTTGGTTTTAGACCCAAGGGGGACTTGGTTTAGACCCAAGGGGGACTTGGTTTAGACCCAAGGGGGACTTGGTTAGACCCAGGGGGAACTTGGTTTAGACCCAGGGAACTTGGTTTAGACCCAAGGGGGACTTGGTTTTAGACCAAGGGGAACTTGGTTTAAACCCAAGGGACTTGGGGGACTTGGTTTTAGACCCAAGGGGAACTTGGTTTAGACCCAAGGGGAACTTGGTTTTAGACCCAAGGGGAACTTGGTTTAGACCCAAGGGGAACTTGGTTTAGACCCAAGGGGGACTTGGTTTAGACCCAAGGGGAACTTGGTTTAGACCCAAGGGGGACTTGGTTTAGACCCAAGGGGGACTTGGTTTAGACCCAAGGGGGACTTGGTTTAGACCCAAGGGGGACTTGGTTTAGACCCAAGGGGAACTTGGTTTTAGACCCAAGGGGAACTTGGTTTAGACCCAAGGGGGACTTGGTTTTAGACCCAAGGGGAACTTGGTTTAGACCCAAGGGGAACTTGGTTTTAGACCCAAGGGGAACTTGGTTTAGACCCAAGGGGGACTTGGTTTAGACCCAAGGGGGACTTGGTTTAGACCCAAGGGGGACTTGGTTTTAGACCCAAGGGGGACTTGGTTTTAGACCCAAGGGGGACTTGGTTTAGACCCAAGGGGGACTTGGTTTTAGACCCAAGGGGGACTTGGTTTTAGACCCAAGGGGGACTTGGTTTTAGACCAAGGGGGACTTGGTTTAGACCCAAGGGGACTTGGTTTTAGACCCAAGGGGAACTTGGTTTAGACCCAAGGGGACTTGGTTAGACCCAAGGGGGACTTGGTTTAGACCCAAGGGGGACTTGGTTTTAGACCCAAGGGGGACTTGGTTTAGACCCAACGGGGACTTGGTTTTAGACCCAAGGGGGACTTGGTTTAGACCCAACGGGGACTTGGTTTTAGCCCCAAGGGGAACTTGGTTTAGACCCAACGGGGACTTGGTTTTATACCCAAGGGGAACTTGGTTTTAGACCCAAGGGGAACTTGGTTTTAGACCCAAGGGGGACTTGGTTTAGACCCAAGGGGGACTTGGTTTTAGACCCAAGGGGAACTTGGTTTTAGACCCAAGGGGAACTTGGTTTTAGACCCAAGGGGAACTTGGTTTTAGACCCAAGGGGAACTTGGTTTTAGACCCAAGGGGAACTTGGTTTAGACCCAAGGGGGACTTGGTTTAGACCCAAGGGGGACTTGGTTTAGACCCAAGGGGGACTTGGTTTAGACCCAAGGGGAACTTGGTTTAGACCCAAGGGAACTTGGTTTAGACCAAGGGGAACTTGGTTTTAGACCCAAGGGGAACTTGGTTTAGACCCAAGGGGAACTTGGTTTTAGACCCAAGGGAAATTGGTTTAGACCCAAGGGGAACTGGGTTTAGACCCAAGGGGGACTTGGTTTAGACCCAAGGGGGACTTGGTTTAGACCCAAGGGGAACTTGGTTTAGACCCAAGGGGAACTTGGTTTTAGACCCAAGGGGAACTTGGTTTAGACCCAAGGGGAACTTGGTTTTAGACCCAAGGGGAACTTGGTTTAGACCCAAGGGGAACTTGGTTTAGACCCAAGGGGAACTTGGTTTAGACCCAAGGGGGACTTGGTTTAGACCCAAGGGGAACTTGGTTTAGACCCAAGGGGAACTTGGTTTTAGACCCAAGGGGAACTTGGTTTAGACCCAAGGGGAACTTGGTTTAGACCCAACGGGGGACTTGGTTTTAGACCCAACGGTTACTTGGTTTTAGACCCAAGGGGAACTTGGTTCTGAACTCATCTGGGACTTTAACATGCGTCTTTGAAATGTAATCTTTAACAATTTCTCTTTTGTTCTCTTTCTAAACGGACCTTTAGCTTTGGTGCAAACTGGTTTTGATTTTCTGTTGCTTCCTTAGTTTAAAGTGAAGCATTTGTATGAAGGTTTGTGTGAATCTGTGTGTGAAGTAGATTATAAAGTAAAGCTTTTAATGTTTAAATCCTTTAGACAGACTTGAACAGACTGCGAACGTCCCTTCTGGTTGGGAATCAGAGCCTAACTCTGATTCTAACTCTGGACATGACAGATACCCAACAATCACATTCTGAGGTGAAATCTCGTTAAACACGAAGTTCTAGGAAACTTTTTTTTCTCACTGTTCCCCAAAAACGACAAACAGAAATTAAGGATGGAGTAAAAGATGAAGGGCTGAATAATGACAGGATGGAGACAGGATGGAGAGATCCCTCCCTCCCACTGGAGGTCAGGAGTCTCAGACGATCACATGGCGGCGTTTCCAAACCCGGGTCTTACACCGTGAACTTTGACGGACCCGGCGTTGAGGACCAGAACTGATCCGGACCCAGAGGTCAAACCCAGGTGAGGAAAGGGTGAGGCGAGGGGAGGGGAGATGGTGTTACCTTCTGCAGTACCAGAGAGGCCGTCCGCCTTGAAGTTGCTGGTGCTCTTCTTCCGCCGGTGCTTCTTGCGGTTGGCGTGCGGCGACGGCGGCGGCTCTATCTTCGGACTGGTGGTGCTGGAGATACTGGGACTGGAGCAGACCGAGTCGGCCAAACCGGTGTCTGCAAGGTGAGACCGACAATGAGCCTGAGTTCTGCTGGTCTAGATTAAACTGGGTCAGAATACTGGTCTAACCCGTTCAGACAGTCAACACCAGTACAGGACACTGGTTTTAGATGGGTTCTCATCCAGGCTTAAACTGGTTTCTACCTTGGTTTCAGACTGGAAGTCCTAACTGGTTTAGGACTGGTTTTACCAGGTAAGAGGTCTTAGTTCTGATCCATTTTTGGATTTCTGTTGGATCAGAACCAGGATGTAGGCCAGTCTAGGCTTAATTCTGAGGGATTATAATATGAACCTGGTTGAGCCGGTTTTACACAGATTCAGACTTCAAAGTGAGAGGAGCCATTACTGAATAATTTTAAATCGGCGCGTTTGAGCCGACTTTGTGGGACTGAGGTTAGGACCCGGTGGCGTCCAGCTGTCTGTAGAAGCGTAACCTGCTGGGATCCGGTGCTGGTAAACCATCGGCCCAGTCTCTCTGGCCTCCACTCTTCAGCCGGCTGCTGACAGCCGTGACCAGCGGCAGAATAAAACAACATTCAGCTTCCATCAATATGACGGCAGCGGCGCCCTGACAGCAGCTCGCTGGGAGTCTGAAGCAGGCGAGCGCTCGCCGGCCGCCGCCGGCCCCCAAGGACGGCCATAACTTACTTTACAATCATTTAGTCTCAGCTCAAGTGGAAAATGTGACAACTTATCTCTGCTGACAGGATGCCGTCCCCGAGCGGCAATTAACGGCCCTCCATCTGCAAGCCCGGTTCAGTCCACATCGTCCCAGCTTCTCCTCTGATGGGCTGCTGTAAAGCAGCAGAACCAGAGCAGAACCAGAGCAGAACCAGAGGAGCTGAGGTCCAGACTGAAGCTAATGCAAAAAGCGACTAGAATTATTTTATACTCCTTTAATAAACAGATTTTATCCTGTTTTTTTAGCTACACTTTAAAAACAAGCTTTCCTACTATCGTTTAATTAGCTTAAAACAGAGTAAAATCAATACTTTTATCATATGATGTTAATTGATGAGTTTTACTTTCTTTCATTGATTTAACTTATTTGGGTTTCTAATGTTTTCTGTTAATAATTCAGTCATTTTAGGCAGTTTTTAATTCTGGTTCTGGATTTAATTGTTTTTATCAATGCGAGGACATTTGGCTGATATTAATATTAACATTTATTAACACCTGATTTTAAGGCACTTTGAGCTGTGGTTAAAACTACATGTTAAACTGGTTCCTGGCTGCTTTAAACTGGTTATGGTTGAATTTGGCTGGTTTCAGTATGGGCTGTTTGAATTGGTTTTAAGCTGATCTGAACAGAGTTTTTGATGATTTTAACTCTTATTTTTACTGGTCCTTTTTGTATATTGTGTTTTTCTCATGTTAATGTTCTCTACTAATAATCCTCAGTGGCTTTACAGCTCAGGATGATGTGAGATGTGCTGCTTTTGGCTCTAAGGTTTCCAGTGGGATCAAACTGGTTTCCTTTAAGAGCGGCTCAGTAGTTTAGTAAAGGATGATATCTGACCGGATGTGGGCATTTAAATGAGTTGAAAACTTGCTTTCGTGGCGGTTTTACACAGACTATGATCACAGTTTCAGGCTGGTTTAAGACCATTGTTATTCTGTGACAGAGTTGGTGTATGGTGAATGGTTTAATAAAACTACGTTTGGTTTTAAAGCGGTGGGATTGTTGTTAGTAAAGGAGCGTCAGCGTTTAGCTTGGTTCTAGTAGATTAGATATTTTTGGCCGATCTTTAAGTTCTGGGTGGTTTAAACACGCTTTACGATGGTTTTTAAGAACTTATTTCAGCCATGTTTTGGGTTCATTATTCATGTAGTTTAAGCCTGGTTCTGATCTGACTTCAGACCAGTTAGAGTTGGCATTAAAGCGTCTGTGCCAGCACTTTGAGTTTGGTTTCAGTCTGGTTGTAGAAGTGGTTCAGAACGATCTGTGGATGAATATCGAGCTCGTCAGGAGCAGCACTCCTCCTCCTCCTGGTTCACAGCTTTAAACGCTGTTTAAGGAAGACTGCAGGCTGCGCTGCCAGTCAGGCTTATCGTCATGACAACGCAGGGGTTGACAGCTGTCAGTCGGTGTGTGTGTGTTTGCTCCTGAGGACGTAAGGCTGCCACTTCCAGTCAAACGCACACAGAGAGCTCCGACGCCCAGCGAAGGCATCATCGGACAGCCGGATCAACAGACCAACGGGGGCCCCCACGCGGAGCTCCGCGCCCAGGCCCAGAGGGCCCCCCCCGGTGGAGCCGGACCCACCTGTGCTGACGCCGGAGTTGGCGATGACGGTGGCGTCGGTCCACTGGTCGGCGCTGGAGACGGAGTAGGAGCGCTGGTGCATGCCCTCCAGGCCGCGGCTGTTGAAGGACACCAGGCTGACGCCGCCGGCCATCTGGGACGCCGACGCGCTGCTGGACACCGAACCTGAGGGAGAGGGCAAAGGTCACAGACCAGGAAGCATTCCTGCACTACAACCAGCAGGTTGGTTCACTCATGGGAATGTGTGGAGGCGTACTGAGACCGGGCCTGCTGGGTGCTACATCTCTGTCAAACATACCGTAAAAAATACTTTTTATACATAGCAAACACGCATTTGTGGTAACCAGGTGTTACCATCCGTCTAATTCGCCGTAGATCCTAGAAAGATGCGTGTTTCTTGCCTGTCCAACATGTGGAGCAACAAAGAAGCTGCATTTATTGAGCGTAGTGAAACATTTATCGGGTTCTCCATCGGCTTCTAGCCGCGCGTCCTCCTGCAGCCAGTTTCTTTGGGTTAAATTCAAGTTCCTAATATTAATTACTAACTTCACAGCCCTGCCGGTAGAGAAAAACTAAATCCTCTAAGTTGTGTTTGTTTATTTCGCAGAGACGTTTAGAATGTGTAAAAGGCGACACAAGCCAAGCAGAGGTGTGGGAAATCATTTCAGGACAATTCTACGTTCGTTTTTAAGATTGGTTACGTTGCTTTTTAATGTTAATCTTCATTTACTGAATATGACACGTGTTCGGACTATTAATGCTATAATATTTAATCAGAAATAATTGTGGTTGACAAATTGAACTTCTAACACAGCACAAATGTTAAAGCCCAGATATGAAAATGTACGACTTTTTATCGTATTATTTCCAGCGCTCCCTTAAAGCTCCCCGCGCCTGACCTGATCTACGCAACGGCAGAAAAAGCGTGAATATAATCTGACGGAGTTCGGAAGCGGGATATTCTTCTCTCCGACGTTCCGACGACGACGTCCGACGCGAGGAGATGATGCCGACCAACGTCGGAGAAATCAGACGCTAAACGTCGGCGATGATTAACGGCGCTACGGTGCGTTTCACGCCTGATTGAAACCCAGAGGGAAGCTGGTCAGAACGGCCGCAGATTATTATAAATGTTCTTCTATTTCTGCCTGTTTGCAACTTCTTATAACTTTTTTGTGTAGATACTAAATATAAATGTGTACTTATGCATATTTTTAGCTGCTCTGCTCCCTCAACAGCAATATGCTACTTTTAATTTAATTTTTTGTACTCTATCATATATTAATTGCTCACACACTTATATTTTAAACACATCTACACTAATATATATGTTATCAGAAGAATGAACAAGTTGGAATTATCTCATGTTTTTAGGGTGTTTCTGTAATAAACTGTTAAAAAGTGTTTATATATATAAAACTAAAAGGAAGCAGGAGGGTCATGTGACCTGATGAGGGTCATGTGACCCTGGTTTAAATCAAACCAGCTGCAGCTCTCTGCACCCCCCCCCGCTCTGACTGCATTAATATTCATGACCATAATTAGTGCGTGGAGCACGGCTGGCAGATTATTCATCCTCCCGGTTCCTGCTTGATTTAAGCCTCACAGGAGGCGCGCCACGCAGGGCAGCGGCGCCCCCCGGCTTTTGTTTTACGACGCCTTGCTTCAGGTGACGGGGAGCGCTGCGTCTCTCAAGGACGGCCCGGTTCAGACGGAAACGGACCGGCACAATCAGCTGAAAGAGAGACAAATCATCTGCTGCCTGTTTGGGTCTCTGGAGGTTCTGCGAACTGACCTGAGGTCTGTCCCAGCTGCATGCTGCTCATCTCCTTCAGGAGCCCGTTGGTGCTGGGGCCCGGCGGGCCGGCGCCGCAGGACGACACGGCCCGGGGCGGCCGCTTCCCCGGAACCTTCACGGTGGTCCGCAGCAGGTCGATCTCCTTCCCGTGGACGTTCTGCATGTAGTCCTGTGGAGACAGAGAGGAGAACCGGGCCCAGCGGAACCGGAGCCGGTCACAAATCCCTCAGAAACATTGTCAACGTTAAACAGAGCGGCAAAAGCAAAGGAGGCGGATCAGCAGACAGGATGTGTTCGGGTCGCTCTCACAAACAACGGGAACTGTTAACTCCAGAACCACAACCAACTACGACCAACAGGGGGCGCTTGTTTGTCGGCCCCCTCTTCAGCAAAAATCTGGGACCGATTCCTGCAGAACCAGAGAGAACGACTGTGGAATGTACCGTGAGCAGAACCCATCCAGAACCAAAAGGGAGCAATCTAAGCTGCCAATAAAAAAGGTCCAGAAACAAAGATTTCATTTCAACCAGAACCAGTCAGAACAGGAACCCTGGGCCCAAACCGCGGGCGTCAAACTGAACCTGGAGTCCAAAACGGTTCTGAACAAACTAACTGAAGCTGAGCTTCAACACGTGGAGTCCAGAACCGGGGCTAGAGATAAAGAACTCCTTAGAACCGGTACGGAACCAGGATGACACTGAGAACGCGGGTTCTGATGGGGCCGGGGCCCGAAACGTTTTATGGAGTCGCTGAATAACGACCCGCAGTAAATATGAGCCGAGAGAGACTGCAGCTGGTCGCGCACACACACACGCACACACACACACAGACACACACACAGACATACACACACACACACACACACACACACACATACACACAGCATCCTCCTGACAAAAGGCCAATTCAAAGCCAAGTGCTCTCCACGGCGCCTTAACAAGCCACCAGAGAGCCCTCGAGCCGGCGGCCCGCTGGGTAAACCCGACACACACCCTCCCTCCGACAGATTGAACGCCGTAATTGAGTCTCCATTTGCATCGGAGGCCTTTCATCTCCGTCCCGACGCCCTCCGAGCCGCGGCGTACGCTGGAGAGAACGGGAGAGGTTCTGATGGTCCAGGAGAGAAAGGAGACACTGGAGACTCGTCGATAAATTACCAGCTCCACGTCAGAGAGAACCGGGTCTAGTTGTCTGTTCTAAGGAAGAACCGGTTCCCGTCTCAGCTAGCTCCGGTTCTCCAGCCCGACAGAACCTTGTCGGATCAGAACCCTCCCTCGGCCTCATCTCTCTAGTCGAGACGAGCCTGTTAGGCGGCATCCATTGCCGTCCTCTTAATTAGCGGCATTAATGTGATTTCCTTTCACATAGTCGGCCAATTAGCGGCGCTGATTGGATTTCATGCGATTAGCCTCCGCTAACACGCTAATTGAAGCCAGAGCTGCAGACGCCAGGCGCTCAGGAAGACCTGGTTTCTGCTGCTGCTGGAGGGCGTTTGACTGTTTATGCATCACAGTGTGTTGATGTGTTAAGTGATGAGTTTTAACACTAATTTGCTGCTTCGGCTCCTCTGATCGCTGACGGACGTGTGCGGCTCGGCGGAGCGTGAAGAAGTCTCTACAGGGAATCAAACCCGCAACTCCCGCGGAGCTGCAACTCAGCTGTACTCAGCGACTAGAGGTCACAGACGAGGTTCAATCATCCCAAGACAGTTTTCATCGTACTTAGGCGATTATTTGAGTTTTTAAGGAAGCTGCTTTCCTCCAGTGCTGACAGAAAAGGTTGTTTTAATTTATTAATGTGGCAAAACGAGATGGGAGAAGAAGAACGGGACTCCTGGACTACAACACCACAGAGAAATAAAACCAGGTTATAAACCTGTAAATGAATCCTGGGAACTTTTCCAAAACCAAGGAACATAAACTGAAACATTCATAACCAGCCTAATCTGAACTTGGTCTGGAAAACAAGACTTATTCTACGAAAAAATCCCAAAATCCAACCGAAAAACCAAAAAAGCTGAGAAAACAAGTTCAGAAACCAAAACCTGATTAAAAAAATGAACTCCATGATCCAAAAACAGCCTAAACACAGAAGGAAACAAGCTAAACAAACGCCAGGGCAAAACTAGTTCAACCACTAATGCATCATCATATTAAAACAGCTTCAAATCAAGAGAAAATGTATAAAAATAGCTTAACTTAATGACGACTTTATCAATTTAGCACAAAACTCTATTAACTTCGGTTTAGCCGCACACTTGTTAAAAATGAACAAAAAAAAATGAAACCAATGAGATTTAACTGAAACATGATCCAGATACCAGAACCAAAGTAAGAGTAAAACTAGCCAGACATGCTTAGCCGAATGTGAAACAAGTTAACAGCAAATAAATACCAGTAACTCTATTCCTGTGCCAAGCCATCAAGAACACGATTTAAAGAGGATTGTGTCAAACACAAGAACAAAAAATAGTGTAAAAATCACGAGTGAAAAACTGGATAGCTTGAAAACCACTGGTGTAACAACCATTAGTGTAAAAAACATTAGCATAACAGCCATTAGCCCGCAAACAACTAGCATATAAACTACTGGCGTTACAGCCATTAGCTTACATTATTAGCATAAAAACCACTGCCGTGCAAACCACTTGTGTAAAAAACACTGCGGTAAAAACCATTAGTGTAAAAAACACTGGTGCACAAACCATTAGCCTAGACTATTAGCATTAAAAACCACTGCCTCGTAAGCCACTTGCGTAAAAAATACTGCTGTAACAACCATTAGTGTGTAAACCACTAACATATAAACTAGTGGCGTAAAAAACACTGGGGTAACAAACATTAGCTTAAAAATCTTTAGCATAAAAGCCAGTTGGGTAAAAACCACAGGCGTAACAGCCATTAGCTTACATTATTAGCATAAAAACCACTGCCGTGCAAACCACTGTGTAAAAAACACTGCAAAAACCATTAGTGTAAAAAACACTGGTGCACAAACCATTAGCCTAGACTATTAGCATTAAAAACCACTGCCTCGTAAGCCACTTGCGTAAAAAATACTGCTGTAACAACCATTAGTGTGTAAACCACTAACATATAAACTACTGGCGTAAAAAACACTGGGGTAACAAACATTAGCTTAAAAATCTTTAGCATAAAAGCCAGTTGGGTAAAAACCACAGGCGTAACAGCCATTAGCTTACATTATTAGCATAAAAACCACTGCCGTAAAAACCATTAGCCTAGACTATTAGCATGAAAACCAATGCCTCGTAAGCCACTTGCGTAAAAAATACTGCTGTAACAACCATTAGTGTGTAAACCACTAACATATAAACTAGTGGCGTAAAAAACACTGGGGTAACAAACATTAGCTTAAAAATCTTTAGCATAAAAGCCAGTTGGGTAAAAACCACAGGCGTAACAGCCATTAGCTTACATTATTAGCATAAAAACCACTGCCGTGCAAACCACTTGTGTAAAAAACACTGGTGCACAAACCATTAGCCTAGACTATTAGCATTAAAAACCACTGCCTCGTAAGCCACTTGCGTAAAAAATACTGCTGTAACAACCATTAGTGTGTAACCACAACATATAAACTACTGCGTAAAAAACACTGGGGTAACAAACATTAGCTTAAAAATCTTTAGCATAAAAGCCAGTTGGGTAAAAACCACAGGCGTAACACCATTAGCTTACATATTAGCATAAAACCACTGCGTAAAAACCATTAGCCTAGACTATTAGCATGAAAACCATGCCTCGTAAGCCACTTGCGTAAAAAATACTGTGTAACAACCATTAGTGTGTAAACCACAATAAAAATAGCGAAAAAACACTGGGGTAACAAAATACTTAAACTAGCAAACATTGGGTAAAAACCACAGGCGTAACACTTAGCTACATTATTAGCATAAAAACCACTGCCGTTTAAAAATGCACAAACCATTAGCCTAGACTTAGCATTAAAAACCAATGCCTCGTAAGCCACTTGCGTAAAAAATACTGCTGTAACAACCATTAGTGTGTAAACCACTAACATATAAACTAGTGGCGTAAAAAACACTGGGGTAACAAACATTAGCTTAAAAATCTTTAGCATAAAAGCCATTTGGGTAAAAACCACAGGCGTAACAGCCATTAGCTTACATTATTAGCATAAAAACCACTGCCGTGCAAACCACTTGTGTAAAAAACACTGCGGTAAAAACCATTAGTGTAAAAAACTCTGGTGCACAAACCATTAGCCTAGACTATTAGCATTAAAAACCACTGCCTCGTAAGCCACTTGCGTAAAAAATACTGCTGTAACAACCATTAGTGTGTAAACCACTAACATATAAACTAGTGGCGTAAAAAACACTGGGGTAACAAACATTAGCTTAAAAATCTTTAGCATAAAAGCCAGTTGGGTAAAAACCACAGGCGTAACAGCCATTAGCTTACATTATTAGCATAAAAACCACTGCCGTAAAAACCATTAGCCTAGACTATTAGCATGAAAACCAATGCCTCGTAAGCCACTGCGTAAAAAATACTGCTGTAACAACCATTAGTGTGTAAACCACTAACATATAAACTAGTGGCGTAAAAAACACTGGGGTAACAAACATTAGCTTAAAAATCTTTAGCATAAAAGCCAGTTGGGTAAAAACCACAGGCGTAACAGCCATTAGCTTACATTATTAGCATAAAAACCACTGCCGTGCAAACCACTTGTGTAAAAAACACTGCGGTAAAAACCATTAGTGTAAAAAACACTGGTGCACAAACCATTAGCCTAGACTATTAGCATTAAAAACCACTGCCTCGTAAGCCACTTGCGTAAAAAATACTGCTGTAACAACCATTAGTGTGTAAACCACTAACATATAAACTAGTGGCGTAAAAAACACTGGGGTAACAAACATTAGCTTAAAAATCTTTAGCATAAAAGCCAGTTGGGTAAAAACCACAGGCGTAACAGCCATTAGCTTACATTATTAGCATAAAAACCACTGCCCCGTGCAAACCACTTGTGTAAAAAACACTGCGGTAAAAACCATTAGTGTAAAAAACACTGGTGCACAAACCATTAGCCTAGACTATTAGCATTAAAAACCACTGCCTCGTAAGCCACTTGCGTAAAAATTACTGCTGTAACACCCATTAGTGTGTAAACGACTAACATATAAACTAGTGGCGTAAAAAACACTGGGGTAACAAACATTTGCTTAAAAATCTTTAGCATAAAAGCCATTTGGGTAAAAACCACAGGCGTAACAGCCATTAGCTTACATTATTAGCATAAAAACCACTGCCGTAAAAACCATTAGCCTAGACTATTAGCATGAAAACCAATGCCTCGCAAACCACTTGCGTAAAAAAACACTGCCGTAACAACCATTAGCATAAAAACCACAAGCATAAAATCACTGCCGTGAAAAGCATTTGCGTAAAAACCACTGGTGCAAAAACCACTTGTGTATAAAAACGCTGTCGTAAAACCACTGGCGTAAAAAAGTGTGAAAAACTATAGCATTACAACAATTAGTGTAAAAACCACTGCTCTGAAAAGCATTAGTGTAAAAACACCACTGGCGTAAAAGAAAAAACAAAAAACAACAGATTTAAAACTAGCATAAAACAATACACTAGCGTAAAAGTCATTAGCTATAGATCTACACTAAACTACCCAGAAAAAAGCTTTAAGAAACATCTAGAACCCAGTTTAAGCCCAGTCCAGGACTGGATCTAACACCAGAACAAAAATCCAACAATCAACAACCAAAACATTCCCAATAAAACACCAGAGAACACTGAACCAGAGGATAACCACCTTATAGCCCAAAGAAGCGATAAAGAAAACAAAACAATAGCTAGACCTTAAACAAAAACACCAGACTGAAATTAATTAAGCACTAGGAGATGAGCAGCTAGTAACTATCAAAAAACCTTTTCAAATTCAATTTGAACACTAGATGAGTGGAAAATAACGAATCCAGAACAAAACTACCAAACTGAGACCTCTACAACCTATCTAGTAGTACCTATAGCCTTACCTGTACTCCTGTCTAGTAATACCTGTATTACCGCTCAGTACCACCAGATGAAGGGTTTTTGAGGCAGGCAGATTGTAATCCAACATATTTCATAAACCTTGCTGTGTTGTTTCACCATGGGACCAGTAGTATCATCAACACCTCTATTAGTGCTCATCTTAAGGTCGTTGCTCTGCCTACAACCAGCTTAAATGAATGACTCAGCAGGTTAATTAAGTGACGCTGCACCATCCTCCAGAACCAACCAATGCCTCCGAACTCTTCAAGAAGAAGGTTAAAAAAGGTATCTGGGTGTTTTAATGAATGGGCTAACAGAGTGAGGAAACAGCCGGTCGTCCTCAAACCAAACACCTGACAGAGTAAACCTGCCTGCCTGCTGTAATAAAGCTTCACTGTGCCAACAGGGCTGAGAGCCGGGTAATTAGCAGAGACATTAGAGCTGATGTTCTCATCGTCGGCGCCGACGTGGGCAAACAGAAGACGAGTCCTAATTGATACACAGTGTGTGTCTGTGTGCGTTAATGTTGGCCATCAGCTTACGTGGAGGCTGGGGTGGTAGGTGAGCAGTCCGTTATCACACAGCGTCACATACTTCTTCTTCCACTCCTTGTTGAGGGATTTCCCGCTCCTCTTCATCAGCATGCCCTGCAGGAAAAAAAGCACACGCACCGTGAGTCCACAGCAGCGCCACAAACACAGCGAGATCAGCGAGCACCAGATTAAACGTGGCGGCATTCAAGTCGGTCCAAATAATACTCGTTTCATAGAAGAGTAAACTAAGAAAAAGACGTGAGGTCAGCCAAAGATTGGGTCACCCATAAACAGGATTCAACGAAGGAGCAGGGGCTGGGGTTTATCGTCATCTATATCTGGAAAAATGACCTGGGTCTCATTGGGAAAACTGGGAAACGCCATTTATTAACAAGATGGCCGCCAGTTCCTGCTTTCACTCCCACTGAAGAAGACTGTGGATTATATACGTAGGCGTAGAAACCAGTTAGTTCTAAGTTTAGTCTGACATTAGATATCCAGTACAACCATGGTCTGAAACCAGTCCAACATTACCCAACAGTTGAGCGTTAGATCTAAAACCAGATTTATGTGGACCAGAACCAGTTATAAAACCACATAAACCCAATCAATCTTTACCGAACATTAGTTAAAAACCAACAACTGAAACTCGTCCAACATTATAAGACAGTAGTCTAAAACCAGACCGACGTGGACCAGAACGGTCTTACATTAGTATAAACCAGTGTAATATTAGCCAGAACCAGTTATAGAACCACATAAACCCAGTCAAACATTACAGAAAACTGGTCTAAAACCAGTAACCCAATCATCTGTCCTGCCTTAACAGGAAAACAGTCCAACATTAGCTAAAAGTCTCAAATTTGTCCAAAATCATACCAATGTGGACCAGAACCGTCCTATGGGAGCATAAACCAGTGGGACATTAGCCAGAAACCCTATGAAACATTACAGAAAACTGGTCTAAAACCAGTAACCCAATCATCTGTCCAATCTCAGCATAAAACCAGTTCAACATTAGTGCTTAACTGGTCCCATCTTGGTTAAAAAGCACCAGACCAATGGACATACCAGAACAATGTCTGCCAAAACGTTCTCCAAATGTCTGATCTAAGAAGGACAGCGTCACAACCAGAACCACCGACAATGGAGCGGTTACTGGTCGGATGTTGGGTCAGAGTGACCCAGAGGTTAAAGATAAAAACCGTCACCACAGCCAGGTTCTGATGGGCCTCTTGGACTGAAACAAAGAATCTTACTGCCGAACAGAACAAGTTCTCCTCAGCGCTCCAGATTCAGACTCATAACCTCCTCACTGTGCATTTAGCCAACATGTTAAATGACCACCAGGGTCTGTGGAGTGGAGATAACGAGCTCACAGCCAGAAGACGTCAGGAAGCCCAAACATCAAGTCAGCGGAGGCACAGCTGAGAGGAGCCGAATGGGAGAAAATGTGGGGAAATCAGCACTTATTTAATTGTCTGAATCTTTATTTCTCTCCTACGCACATCAGCCGCGGCCGAGTGAGCGTTTAGGCCCGGCGCTTACTCGCTCCCTCGCCGCCCACACTCCATTTCAGCAGCATTCATTAGGTAAGAGGGGGAGAGCAGGAAGGTCAAAAAGGAGGCGAGAGGGAGGCGGCGGCGGGGGATAAAACTGTCCGCTGATTAGCAATTACAGCCGCGCTGCCACGCGTGTCACTTCACTGGACCTCTACAACATTAACACTCCGACACGCGATATTAATAGAGTCCGCCGTGAAGGGAGGCAGAGCAGGAGGAGGGCTGGATGGACGGGCCGGGTGATGGACAGAAGCCTGCTCTCCGCTCAGCTCTCATTAAGGCGGTGGGTGGTGGTGGGACACGGCGGCAGGGCCACGCTGACCCCCGGCGCCGCCGGCGCCCCAATCGCTGTAATTGGCGGCGACAAAACGCCACAAAGAAACGCTTTTCAGAGTGACAACGAGGGAAGGAAGGCGGCGTGACGGACGAGAGGGCGACAAGCTGAAATATCTGCGACCCTCCGATAACTTCATCATCCTGCTCCTAATCACCGCCGCCGTGTTCAGACCGACTCCCGCCAGCAGGCAGCCATGTCTCAGCGAGCCGCTGAAAAGCCAGGGTTTCCCCCCGCGGTGCGCTAAGCTTCCCGCTGCGGCCAAGAGAAAGCTGCCGGCAGCCGTGCAGCTGTCAGGCCGGCTGATCATCCTGGGATCCGACCCAACTCACTCATTTACGCCGTGATCCTGCAGCTGGGAGCCAGATGTTACCACAACAAGGAGCAGGAATCACCACGAGACGCAGGCAAACATAAACTCAACGTCCACTAAAGGGGACATTTTCTCACTCAAATGATCTCCTGGTTTGCCAAGTTTTATTCAGCCCACTATACTTGTTTCACACTAATCGGCAGACATATTTTATGAATTTTACCTTCATCTACTATAGAGCTGTGTTGAAATAATCGAAAAATCGATTCTGAATCAATTCTTGTAGAAATCGAAACGAATCGATTCACATGTTCAAAAATTGATTCTATTTTCTAAAATAGTTTGCCCTTTTTAAAAAACTGAAATAGGAAGAAAAAGTCCAGACGGCCATTTTAAGTTTTGTGTCTGAAATGGTAAATACAGTTTTCCATGGTGAACTGTTACTCACCCAGTGTTAAGTCATTGAATATCAGGCCTATTATTAAAATAACAGCTTAAAAAAAAAAAACGTATTAGCACTGACCCATTTCAACATCGAGCTCGATCAGATCGTGATAATCGTTTCTAACTTTTGTGAATCGGAATCGATTCTTGAAATTTGAATCGATACCCAGCCCTAATCTACTACATTCAAATAATAGAACAAACATTTCCCACCACAGGATCAACGACACATTCGCCCCGATAAACAGTTTAAAGAGACAGTTATTTCCTTTATTAATATCTATTTTTTAAAACAAGAAGGTGATTAATATACAGGATTAGGTTTTCTTACACAAAGGAACATAATTGACTAAATAAACTCAGAGACCAACAGTAAATGTAAACCCAAAGTTCAGTCCTTAAAAGTCCTGCTAACAAGCTTGCTACTTAACATCAAGTCTGTCTTGTGTACGGCGCCAACTACTGGCAGCATGCTCAGACAGCGAGTAGCGCTGGTTTTTCTTCAAGCGTTTCCGGTTTTTACAGTAAGTAAAGATGAAGGAATAATAATAATAATAATAATTACGGATGCTCAATATTAGCTATTATAGTGATGTCTGATATACCGGTATAGTCTGAACAATAACTCGCAGTACCAATATAAACTGATATCACTGACAGACGGCTACCTGAACATTCAAGATTGGCTCAGATAAGCAAAAGCCACAGTTCTGCCAAATTAACAAAGGTATATCAAAAACCTCTGATTTTTAATCATTTCTGATTTTGGTGAGAAGTAACCAAAGGTTTGATGTTCAAAACTACTTAACATTCCCGCAATTTTCAACCTAAATGTTTTAAAAGCATACACCCACATTAAACTAAAGCTGATCTAGAAACACGTGGAGTTGAGGCGAAGGGTCTGAGATAAAACGTTACCAAATGATGAGATTTTGAATATTTTTTCTTATCTGCCTTTTTCTGTAACAATATAACATCTACGTTGGGAGAAGTCCATTTACGCTTTGGTTTGATGATAGAGGTAATAAAGATTTCTGCATGCAAAGCATTCCATTGGCTATTCGATGTGTCAATCATTATTCTGATTGGTTAAAACGATACACTTAAAAGGATGAAACACAAGTAGGCCGCCAAACTAAAGCTAGCACTTCCTGTCATGGGCGGTGGCTAATCTGAAGATGCTAACGGAAGCTACCAATGTTGGAGTGAGGAAGTCAGACTCGTGGACTTTTTCATTGGAAGACGTTAGCTGGACCCTTGTGGATATAGAAAGACTGTTTTTGCTCATGATGGCACCGATACGAGGCTACAGAGGTGCGTCAGTAGTTTTGACAGCGTCTACAGTTATCATCGTATCCTTGATTGGCATTCTACATCTTAGGGATGTCAAGACTCAAACATCCCGCCCACAGGACATAGGAATGCTCTGTACATCATATAAATGTAAGGTGATTAAAAAAAAAAGGGAAAACCGATACCAATACGTTTTTATTTTCCATTTTATTACCAATATCAGCTGATAATTACTACAGGCCAATTATATTAGTAATGATGATGATAACGAAGGCTCCTGATACCACATCTCCTTCTGGATAGAAATCTGGTCTCATGTACATCCTGGAGACCCAGATAGAACTCTATATCTGCAGATTTTTACTGTTTTACTGAAACAGTTACATTTCCCTCTACTCGTTTCTGATCGTTTAAAAGTTTAAACACTGAGAGCTACTGCAGGTCCAACGGTAAGCATGATGAAGCAGACCAGATTGTTCCCTTATTCGGATCCCTGTAGAGGC
Source organism: Apricaphanius iberus (assembly GCA_028564705.1). Taxonomy (NCBI): domain Eukaryota; kingdom Metazoa; phylum Chordata; class Actinopteri; order Cyprinodontiformes; family Aphaniidae; genus Apricaphanius; species Apricaphanius iberus. Next base: position 30,962 of record JAPXFQ010001016.1, on the reverse strand, counting down.
TCAGATGGAGTTTAACGGTAAGCAGAGAGCAGAAATACACTAACGCTTTTCCTCCCAAACCTTCCAGGACACGAGCAGATTAATTCCCAGCATCTATCCTGAGGATGACAAGCGATCAGTTAGCGTGAGAGGAAGGCTAATTGAAACCCTCCTGATGGGTAATATCTTTCATTATTCACCTCTGTGGGCTTTGTGACACACTAGTTTTACCTTCGGGAGGTGGAGGGGCAGCGGCAGCCATGACGGCCCACAAGGTCCCCTCCTGGGAGGATGGATGTAAGATAAATACTTCCTCAGATGTACTATCCATGCCGCAGTGAAGTATTGGGAGGTAGTGCTTAAGAAAAGGTCGCTCGCTCAGGGGGCTGGCAGATGAAGTCATTTGTTAGGCATCCGAAAACGTCCGAGGTCATTAGTGAGGTTTGTGGGTTCAAGTTGTGTTCGGAGGGGTAGGAGCGGATCCCTGAAACCGTTCCCTCTCCGACGCCGTGAGGAATTGCTGGGGAGTGCTTAAGAAAAGGTCGGCGAGAGATGAAGTCATTCGTTAGGAGGCGCGTCAGGAAAAGCTCGGACCTGAGGCCTCTGATTAAAGACCCGAGCTGTCACGTGTCCCGCGCCGGACCCAAAGAGGAATACGGCGGACGGAAACAAAGAAGGCTTTCAGCTTCTACCCTGGCAGGAGCGGAACATCAACCCCATTAAAGTCCAGATGTGTAGAGAAAACCCCAGATAAAGAACTTTCTCTGAGAGGTCCCCCGCCTACAATAATCTATCCTCTAATCACTCCGTCACCCCCCCATTCTGCTCACACAATAGACTCTTCCTGGGCCTCCTGGAAGCCCTGACAGTGGATCTGTGGCGACATATCTCTGGAGAAGACGGGGACAAGCCCCCTCAGACCTCCTTTTGTCTCCTCGGATCAGGAGGTTAAATTAGAGGTGGATTCTTCCGTCCCAAAGCCGGCCATCTGATCCGGCCTGAGCTCCGATCGAGGGTCATCCATCATCCGCTCAGACAGGCCCAGAGTGTGAGGCGCTGATTACAGTCGTCCACTTCCACCAGACAAAGACGGGGATAAAGGAAGGAGGCGGATGGTGAGTGAACATCACCTCTCTGACCCAAACCATGAGTCCAGTCGATGGCGACGACCGCCAAGAGAACCCAACTATAACAGAGCAGTTCCAGAAACTTCCACCTCCTACAAGCTGAAATAGATGATCGGCCTGTGTTGGAACGATCAACTAACAGAACCTAACAGAACCTAGATATGTTCTTAATGGGCCAATGATCCTGAACAAAAACGTTCCTCAAATTTAGGTCCAAATGTTAAAGATGACATGTCGTTTGGTTCGGGAGGAAGAGCTCTGAATGTAGAAGGTCATCACTTCTCAATCAATCAACCTTTATTCATAAAGGGCTAACTCAGATAAAAATTAAAAGATTAAGACTTCCGCATTTGTGACTGATCTTGTTCAGGTCAACGGATAAATCACTGGCCGTCATCGTAAAAAAGTTCTGCAGCAGAACCTCCTCCAGAACCTTCTTGGACTGACCACGCATAAACTGGTACTTGAGGATGGGTCGGGCCCAAAAGGGACCAAGAGCCCAAAATTACTGTTGAACCTGACAATAGGAATGAACTGTCTAAGAAATACCACAAATTTATCCAGCAATCAGAGTTTAAACTAGATTCAAAGAATATTTAGCTTAGAAGGAGAATATTGTTCCATATTAAGATGTTTTAGATTTGCAGTTTCCCAGAGCGGGGGTCAAAAGTAGGGAAGTTTGAGAAAATAATGTCACTACCAGAAGAGGCAATGAAAGGCATCTCCATTTTATAAATGATAAACAGGACTTTACTTAATAAAAGTTACATATAGAGGTCGATATCGAGGGGTTATTTTAAATCTGTAAAGCACTTTGAGTAACTTTGTTTGTTTGAAAAGCGCTTTATAGATAAAGTTTGATTGATTGATATATTGGCTGTTGATGTTGGCTCCCATTGTACCACTTTTTAAACGGACTCAGAAAAAATGCTGGTTTGTTCCATCAAGAGTTTGGGTATTAAATTTGTATTAATTTTCTTATTTTGTGGTTTAGAGACTGGAAAGTGTGGTGACCACCGTTTTAAATGATAGGACCAACCGTTTTATGAACAAACAAGGAACACCAAACTCCAGCTTTGTGTCAAAATAACAGAACCAGACCTTTAAGAAACTTTACAAAGACAAGAAACATTAAACCCGATGAAGAAATTGACAAACCTTGCTGATGGTTTGGATCATTTTCACTAAAGGCATTAAATAAACTCTGTTTAAATAGTCCAGGAACAAGTTCAGGCAGGTAGCTACTAATCCCTGACGTACAACTAAACAAATATCAGTTCATTTGACTTTAATTCAACAAACTTCACGAAAAAACGAACATCTATAAATAATTTACCAGAAACTACTGAAACTAAAGTCCAGTTTATTGAATAAAGCACCAAGAAGCCGTCTAATCAGAGCCTCTTAACCGACCAATCAGATCCCAAGATGATATCTTACATATTGGTGTTTCTTCCAACACTCGACATTTATTGGCTTATATTTTTAACAACGGATCATATCGATAGTTATGTAGCTAACGTCCAACGCCTGACGTCAACGTCACTACATTGAGACGCTCCGAATGGTTGGCGCTCAGGGGACGGCGCCCAAAGTTCAACGACATTACTACGACCAAAGCACCGTGGAGACTCTGACGGCCTCAACCACAGACCTAGCATGTAATCGTGGAAGCTGTGAACGCTGTTTCCGATCGGTCGGACATTTTCCTGGTTCGACCTTCACAGACCCAGACCTGTCCAGACTCAACCTTAGTTGGTACTCTGGACCACCTCCAAAAACTTATTGACCACATTTAGACACTAAACGTCTTCATGTGGACATCTTTCAGATTTACGGGTAACACTGAACATTCCTTCAAGGTGCCGATTGGCTGGCCAAGCACCAGGTCTACCTGGTGACTCTACCACCAGTCCTTTAACCTTCCTCTTCTCCAGAGAAATATGAACAATCCTGATTTGTTCGTATTGGTAGAAAGGTACCCTGTAGATGGAGGCTTCCCCCATCAGAGCTGCTCTTCCTCCTGAGCCGACAGAGGATGATGGACCGATGAAAGACGGGCTTTTTCATCGTCAAAGAAGCAAACAGCAGGCGGAAAAAAATGCCAGAAAGCGAGGAGCCGCGGAGCAGCATCCGTCTCCTCGACAAGGTCGGCGCTGATGAGGCGAGGACAGCGAAGGGCGAGCCCAGGGGACGCCGACCGGATCAAATACAACAGCAGAGAAGAGGGGGAAGAGGAGAGGGGGGGGGGTGAAGACGGGCTGATTTATCTGATAAGAGTCCTGGGTAATTAATTAGAAACTCAATTATCCAAACCTTCCTTCAACAGTCTCAATTCATTAGAGGAAGAGGAGCCTGGGTTCTGGTTCCGTCCGGCACAAACCCAACAGCAGGACGGGGATGTGGGGGCGACACCTCCACGAAGGCGGGCAGCCCTCCATCCAAACACGCTTCCTGATTGACGCCCGCGTTCCTCGTTTTAATTATTCCTACGACTAAAGCAGAGCCTGCCCCCCCCCCCCGCGCCCTGAAAAATCTCATTTGCAGAGGTTGGTGTGCATGACAGAAATGTCATCATGGCCAAAATGGCTCCGAGCGCTGACAACCTTTCTCAGGGAAATTATATTTTTCCAATCCGACGGAAGGCGGATCATGTCGGCCTCGTTAAAGCCCTGATAGCAGGTCTTTAATATTCACCGTCTTAATTAGGGCCGCAGTTAATTTCATTAAATTCTTTGGCTGCTAAATGAAGCAGATTATGAGACATCTTTTATTGCGAAGCGTGAAATTACAGCCTGCCCGCTGCCAATGGCGGGGCCCCGCTAATGAATTACAGCGTAAATAACACCCGAATTAAGCATCCAATTTGAAGAGGCCTGCACTGACGGGGGGGCTCGTCAAAACCAGCCGACCCGGTTCCTGTAGCAACGCGCCGCTACAGGAACCAATCAGAGCCTGGGGGGCGTGTTCAGAGAGTGACAGTGAGGTTCTGGTGTTACAGCGGCGCATCAGACCGGTTCCTAAAGAGCCGAGAACGGGTTTTAAAAATAAAAAAGGTTTTAGAAAAGAGCTGGATCAGTTCAGGAACATTTCTGGGCCCAAGTTAAAAGGTCTGGAAGCCATCAAATGTTGGTGGAAACACCTGAACGCAACGCTTCTACAACCAGGGCGGGAACTACCATCAGTTCACTGGGAACCACTGGTTCCAGTACAGGTGGAGGAGGAAGGTTCATGGTGAGGAAAACCTTCAGCTTCAACTCTGATGGGTGATAAACTCAGTGTCAGGAAGAATGAGAAGCTCCAGGTTTGTTCTGATGGAGACCAGCAGAGTTTTTATATATTACTAAAATTATAACAATCAAAATAATACTGATAGTTACAATAACTATTATAATAAAATGACAATAAATAAAAAAATGATCATTACTAATAATAAACCATTATTATTAGTAGTATTAGCAGTATTATTATTAATAATAATAATAATAATAATAATAATAATAATAATAATAATAATAATAATAATAATACACTGTACATAAAAATATACAAAATATTAATATAAAATAATAATAATAAGAATCGAATAATAATACTGAATAATTAGTATTAATAATAATAATAATAATAAAATGTACATAATATACAAAATATTGATATAATCCCAATAATGATAAATGAAATAATAAATAATACTGAATAATCATAGATAATAATAATAACAAAAACAATATTATATATAAAATACTGATGACAATAATGATAAATAAAAGAATAATATTTAGTCTCCAGAATGAGCAGAAAACCAGCTTAAAAAGCGGATCAGCACTAGTTTGTCCTTGATGTCCCACTGATATTTTCACTGACATGGATTAGAACTCCACTGGGACCAGTTTGGCAGGTCCGGGTTCAGTTCAGACAGTTCCATGGTGGAGAGTAGAACCAACAACCCCTCTGGGCCCCTCTGGCTCAGCTGCTGTTTTTACAGGAAATTAATTTGTCAGATTGTTGCTTTCCAAAGCTCCCCGGTCAGCCTCTCTCCGGTAATTATCGGTTAATTAGCGGCGCCGAGCAGATGTCGGAGGACCCCGGCGCCGTCAACAGCCTCCGTAAACAAAGCTGAACGCAGCAGCTCGCTTTAGGAGAGAAGAAGAAGAAGAAGGACGGTGCAGCAGGCGGCTCCTCAGAGGCTTCAGGCCGCAGCTGGAGGCTCCAGCGGTTCCAGCGACAGTCGCTCCAAACGGGCCTGAGGTGGAGCAAGCGGCTTCAAACAGGTAGATAAGGACAGAAGGGCATTTTTCCTGCAGTCTGGCTGCATTTGAAAGCCTCTGGAGCTTCAGAAACAGCATTTCCTGTACTTCCAAGTCTGGATTTGAACCTTTTGGAAAGTTCTAGAGGCTGTTCACCTCTTCAATATCGTCACTTAACATCATTTTCTCAGAGATAAACCGAGTCAAAGCCAAACATCCCATTTCTGAAGCACGGTGGAGGAGGGGTGATGATGTGGGCTGGACCAATCTGTTCACCAGCTGAAGCTTGATCCAAACAGAGCGGCCTAGTCAAAGTCTGGTGAAAAGGAAGGAAGGAAAAATGGAGCAGAAAGAGTCCGTCCTGATAGAGGTTCTGCTCACTAGATAATAACCAGATCATTTCCTGCCGGAGCGGAGAAGGAAACACGGATGGCTCCTTTAAACGGTCCTCTACAAGGATGAACATCTCATTTATGGCTCTAATTGAGTCAGAGTGGATGATCAGAGCGGCCCGGTTCTGAACCCTGAGTGTGTGTGAGTGCTTTTAATGAGCGCCGGCTCTCCTAACGAGGGCGTTCCCCCGGTAACAAAAGGCACCTGGAGCCGCTCTAATGAGGCGCCGGGCCCGGACACACCGACAGCTGCAGCGCACACACACGACCGGGAGACGTGGACGAAGAGTCCATCTCTGGACGCTTTGCAGATGATATTCAGAAATGGAGAGAATATCAATGTTTAATAATAATAATAATAAAGAAAGTAGGATATTATTGGTTAATGTTGAGATTGAAAGAGATTTATAATTTACTTTCATACAGTAAGACAAATAAAGTATCTATCTACCTCACACACATACTATACATCAATCTTTTCATCTACTTATCCTTTCACTCAATATGTCAAAATATGACAGATCAGAGGTTTAGATTCTGAGATGTTTTACTTTTTTCTGGGTCTGCGTAACTGAGCCAAATATTGGTTTCTATCTGTACCGGTTCAGAAGACTTAAGCTATATCTGCAAAAATAAAACGCTGATATCAAACGTCCAACAGTAACAATAAATCAGTTAATAAGGATGGAACCCCCTTTCATTGTTCTCCTGTTTTCCACCAATCAGAGCCCAGAGAGACACCGGATTCCAGCTCTGGACGGTTCTGGAGAAACTGGACTAGAAGGTTCTGATGAACCCATCCGATCTGCTGCAGAAACAAGGTCCACCGGAAAGGTTCTGAAAATGGGTTCTGATTTGTGTACTGGTAAGAATCTGGCGATACAAAGGGGACGATATATTGCAATATATCATGATTATTACTATTACTAATATTGTGGTTTTTAAAACTGCATTTTAAGCGTATAAAAACAACATTCTAAACTCTTCAATCTGTTTTATTTATGGAATAAAGAAGGTGAAAACAACCACCGACTACCAGTCACACCTTTAATGTTATGACAAAAATTACTGTCATTATTATTGGTTTAATTTGAAAAAAAAAAGTTCCTTTTTTCATTTGAACATCATCATCCATTTTGAGCACTTTGTTGGAAAAAGTTGAAAAATCGATGCTGAATTGAGTCCAAAAAACTATTTAATCATTTAGATTGTGAACATTTTTTTTACAGCTTAAATCTGAGGATAAAATCTAGACGGGCTCTTAGGTCTGAAAGGATTAATACGGTTTCCCCCGATGAACTGCAGGGTTGGGTCACTGAATTACAGTCACATAATTAAGGTAACAGCTAAAACTTGTAATAATCCGATGGATTTATTAAAACTAGGATCGACACTCGGTCACATACTGAGTGCCGCCTTCTTAGTTTCTGTGGTTGTGCTATCAGGAGTCAGTGAGTTCGTTAGCTTTGGAGAGATTATTTTTCTTTAAAATGGTAAATTATTGGGTTTGCTGTACCAACACCAGCCATCCAGCCCACAGGTTTCCAAAGTAAAAAATAAAAAATAACAGGCAGCATCTCCTGTCTGGCTGAATTTTTGCCCTTAGCTTTTTCCTTGGCTATGGAAAAGCGGTTTATGACGCTAACTTCATTAAAACACCGGCCTTGAGACGGAGTTTTACCAAAGCAAAGCATCATAATCTCTTCTAACATCTGCTAATGTACCAATTTTGTTGAATGATTGCTATCAGAGATTAGAATCAACGTTACACGTGGGTCGTGAAAGAAACAGTAAAGCTAGCTTGTAGCGCTAATAGCACTAGCGTCACCTAGCATTGTTTCTCTGTGTTATCTGGGGCAGTACGCACATAGCTGTATGGTTGTGCTCCATCATACGTGTAGTTGTAAATGTTTAAAAGTTCAACTGTGTCAAATTTGGGATTAGAATCGTTTTTTATTGATCGAGCTAACAGGACTAGCTTCTCCCACGTCACTTCCAGTCTGACATTCCCACGAAAACGACTCTAAAAACTAAAATAATGTACATATATATTTAGAAGCTGCTCCTAATTTATTTCTCTAGATGATGGTTTAAGGGGAATCTAACCTGCAACAGTTTGCAGCTACGCATCGACGCAACAGAACCAGGCAGGTGTGGGGATCATCTAGCAATGTGTGAAGGTTCTGGTTCTGGATGGAAATCTTGTCTCTGCCACCAGATTCCCCCTTTATGAGGATCGTCATCTATAAAAAGTCGTATTTGAAAGTCTCTGCTCTCGTTTGATGTTTTAGAGCAGCGAAGGAAAACTTTTAAAGCATTTAGCCTAAAAAAACATCTGATAATTTGCTAGTTTTTCTCATTTCTGAACAAAACCAAAGGCAGGTGTTGGGATGAAAACAAGATGCTCTGCGGTTCAAAATGAAAGCTGACGTGTTTTATCTGAAATGATTAACTCCATAATGAGTCTCTGAGGCACTCGATGCAAACAGCAGCACCACAGAAGAAGAAGATGAGGAGGAGGAGGAGTGTTTGAAGCTGCTGGAGGATTTTCAGGCATTCACAGAACATGACCCCCCACTCAGATTACAAACGAGGCCGCGGCGCCACTCGAGAGGCCGTGATCGCGGCGCCGTAATTGCCCGATTTGCCGGTCCGGCTCGCGGCGTGAGCCGGCAGCGTGCAGACGCTCCTTTCTTCCTTCTGAAGGAAGCAGCTCCGAGGAAGAGGAGGAGAACAGAGGGAGGGGAGGCTCCGGTTCTCCTAATGATCCGGCTGCAGGTCCCGGGAGATCCCCGCGATCTAATTCATGTCAAGTGCGTCTGATCAAGGCGGGGAATGAAAGCGGCTCACCTGTTTGATGGGGATGGCCCGCCCGCTGCCGATGCTGTCGGCCCGGTTCTCCAATCCTTTCTTCTCTTTGTCCGGATCGCTGGCCTTCCTCGACTGTGGAGCACAATAACACCAGCGTCAGGACAAGATGAGCTCCAAAATCCTCCACTTATAATCACAATCAATCAGTTATGGCTGAAGTGAGGCCAGCAGCTCCATGTCCTCCAGCAGGGGGAGCCCACGAGTCCAAACAGGCGCTTGAACCTTTAGATTTTATTTTATTAAAGCTACTAAAATAAGAGAAAAGGCATTTTTATACACTTAATGATTATTTTCAATTAATAAATATTATGGCTGGACGATATAGAGAAAGAGCATGTTGATAAGGGGAATAGTCATACTGAGAATTATTGATAACTCTCACAAAATGTATAAAGTATATTTCAAGTGCCTCGCTGGTTATTTAGTTATTTTTAAATGAACTCATTTTAACAAAGAAGACAGAAACAAATCAGTAGACCTGAGTAACACCAGTAAATACAGAGAAAAGTTATTAACATATATATATATATATATATATGTGTGTGTGTGTGTGCGTATGCTAGTAATTTAAATTAAAGGCATATCTTGATGCTTTATAATCTTTTAAAAATTTTACGACTTTATTATATTAATGTCTGAAACCTTTGGTTTAGTTTGCCAATAAAGCTTATTCTAATTCAGTTTAGCTGCTAAAGCTAAAAATAACGAGCTACTCACCGATTCCAGAGAGTAGATGGAGCCCAGAACACTGAAGCCCGCAGGTCTATCCACCCTCAGCTGTGTGTTTTTTAACACGTTCTTCACTTCTGATGAACCGGGGGGAGAACTGGTTTGGGGTGGGGGGTGGGGGTTGTCATTTTAAAAGCTAAATGTGTTGTTAGCAGCGCAAGTCGCGTCACCTCGCTAAGTTTCCCGTGTCTCTCTGTAACAGCGAGCCGTGGTCGTGGAGTCCTGCTTAAGACAACCGAGCGCAATATTTTATTCGGTTTATCGTAGCAGATCGGTTCAAAACGGGACGCAACATTTAGCCGAGCTACTGAAACTGAGCTACTGAAAAGTTCGTTTTATGCCGATGGTTCGCTTAGGGACCATCAACAAATCCTGTTGCAGCTCGCTGATGGGTGACGTGTCAATGATTCAGAGTAGGTAGCGGCTGTAGTGTTGAGCTAACTGATAGGCTAACCCTTTTCTTTCTATCGCACCATGCATCTATCGATCAACCGATGTTCCTATCGAATTATCGTCCAGCCCCAATAAATATCTGGTAAAACATGTTCTGTGTTGATATGATGGAGGTGAAGATTAAAAACAAACAATTAGGACATAATAAAAACTGAAAGGAGAACAGGGAAGTCCGGGCCGGACCATGGAAAACCCAGAAACCCCGCGGAGACTCACGGTGAAGAGGTTGGAGCGCCGCTTGGACTGCTTCCTGACGGGCGTGGGGGTGTTGCTCGTCTGCGGTGCGTCGATGCGGAGCTCCTTCTGGCTGGTGCTGGGCGTGGACGGCACAGAGGAAGAGTAGTCGCTCAGACTGCCGCCGCCGCCGCCGCCGCCGTTACTCGTCTGCCGAGGGGAAGAACAAACGGATGAAGGTTCTGCAGCAGAGGAGCCGGTTCTGGTCCGAACAGAGAGAGGAAGCAGACCTGGCCGACTTGGACGGCGGAGACCTGCGCGGCGCAGACGGACGTGTGGCTCGGGGAGTTGGGGAGCGACTTGCAGGGTCCGATGGAGAGCTGCTGCTTCTTCCTGATGGCCACGATCTTCTGGGCGACTGCAGGACAAAACGGGACACCGTGAGGCCACAACCAGCCAGCAGGGGGCGCTCTCAGGAGGTTGTTACACGTTTACTCACCTTAAAAAAGTAAGGCAACCAGCTGCAAAGCTTTTTTCAGTAAACTCAACTAAAGCATTTGCAGTGTGTGAACCTAAATAAAGAGGATAAATCAAAGCGGAATCTTAAACTCAACAAACTAATGCTAGTCGGGTCTACTCATGTTTAAAGCCAAAGTTTGTCTAACTCAGGTTTACCCTCTAGATGTAGACGGACTCAACACAAGCCTGTTAGTTGAGTTTACACAGAAACGCCTTTTAGCTGCTTGCCTTATTTTTTAATGTTTGCCCAACTACTCATTCTTCATACTGACCAATCAAAGCACTTTATACTCTCTAAAAAAGGAACATATTTATGGGCTGGGCGATATGGCTGAAAAATTTGGTCGTACCAAAAACATTTTAATAGATTTTTCTAACTGTTTTCTTAAAAAGAAATTTCAAGTGATGAAAATTATTTTCAGAAACGTATATTTCAGTAACCCCGTCCCTGAGCTGACCTGAATTCAAAGTCCAACAAAAAAAACTAAAATAAAAAGCTGTAAAATGTCGTTGTCAAACAAGATGGAAAGTTCTGGATGGATTTACTTCAATCTGAGCTACGGAAGTCCAAGTAGTGCATTGGTATTAAAAAATAAATCTATATTTTCCAACAATTAAGTCTTCATAAACAGGAAATTCGATTAATCGCCCAGCACTACTTAGACTCAATATGCTTTACTCAGAAGGTGAAGGAACCCACACACTCGGGTCGGCACACTTTGGACCTTCTACTGACATAAATCAAAATAGTGCATTGGTATATATATACTGTATAACTCTTCATAAACAGAAAATTTTACTATCGATTATCAATACAATTGATACATAGGATTAATCGCCCAGCCCTAGTGATACAGTAGGCGAACTTGTGGTTAAGTGCGTTGCAGATAGGCAGAAGATGGATTTGAACCTACCATTGTCCTAATACAAGCCAACTACTCACAGAGCATCAGGTGCTCATAGGTTTTTAATAGTAACTTAAAATCAAACCTGTTTAATTTTCACTTTATTGCCTCATGAGGCAGGAAACTGACAAAAAATTAGCCGCACACCGAGAGCTATCTGCTGAGCTAACGGCCTGAAGTGACCGTTAGCTCAGCAGATAGCTTTAACTAGGAGTGTAGTCATTTAAAATAAAGCTCATATTCTACTGTTAAAATTTTGTTTTTTTCCAGTGTTTTTACCCATATATTCAATTATGTATATTCACAAGAGTTTGCAAAACCATTTATGTAAATAATAGCAAAATGTAACCCAAGTATCACACATAGCCTTTGACTCAAAAGACAATTAAAAAAAGTTTTGTTTTTCCCCTTTTTGTTACAAAAGTATAAAAGTTAACTTTCTCTTTTTGCAGTGACCTAAAACATAGAGATATAAGTTCTAACAGCTGACTAAATGATGTTATGGCATACATCTACTTCAGTTTTTAGGTCTGATTTAAATTACTGCCCTTAATCTGTCAAACTTTCAAGTTTTCAGAACGGAAGATTGTTTTTCATGCCAAACAATGGAAGTTGTCTTTTTTTTTTTTCATAGTGTGAAGACGTCTATGGAAGTTTGATTTCTGCATAAAACATCCTTCCTGCACACTGCGGGCCAGCTGACTGAAAGGCAAACCGGCCTTTGGCAGCAGAAACCTTCAGAGTTTATCCACCAGTAGAGGTCAGTGACGTCTGAGGCAGCAGAGGCTCCCATAAACACGGGGTCGTCTCATTCTCCCACAAATGAAGCCATTGTTTTAATTGGGCTCGTTAACAAGGAGCCGGTCGTAAAGGTTTACCTCCGGGTGACGCGGGGCCGAGCCAAGGGCAGCGAGAACGCAGAGCGGCCTCTAAAGAAGCCTCTGCGGCATTGGGAGCTCAAACACAGTGATGAGAAGGAGCGGCTGGTTCTGCTGCCAGGCTGTATTTTACTCTAAGCGTTGGGGGCAGTTATGATAAGGTTGGGCTAAATATTTAAACTACAAGGTTAACACAATTTAACTTTATCCATCAATCTCGGTTCTGCTCCGGGAAGCTGCCATTCCTCCTAACGGACGCGATCAGATTTACGAGCGAGCTGCGGCGCCGGCTGAGGCGGACACTGCGGCGATTTGGCCCCCCCCCCCTCGCTCTGCAGACCGACGGCGGGGCTGCATCAGAAAATATGATTTATCTCACAGAGAAAATCCACCATGAAGGTGGGAAGCGAGCGGAAACGTGTTGCACATGCTAAACACAAGCTAACTAGAGATCAGGAACGCCCCACTGCATGAAATATTTGGTTCCTCTCGTGTTTTAATGGTGTAAGAAGATGAAGCAGCAGCAAAGATCTGAATATCTGCTGCACTATAAAAACTGTCTGCGGCGATGAAGATTCCTTTAACCCTTCGTAGTCCCTCAAATAAATGCTACACTTGGGATCCTCGGCACAAAAAAATGTCCAAGAGTAAAAAAGTGCAAATAAAGTCATATAATATTTAATTACTCTCAAAAAATTTCCACAAATGCCATCCTTAGCCTCAGTCCTCTGGAAACATAAAAAAAAAGCCTGTTTTTGAGATGAAAGCCATTTAATAACGAGAAAACGCACATCTCCACTTTGGCCGGAGTTTTTTAAAAGAATCGTTTTTAGTGCTGAAAATCTGTGTTTGCGTTTGGATGAAAGGCCAAACCGTAGAAAAATATCTCAGATTTGTGAGATACCCATGTGGACAAGTCTCTCTTACAAATGAACGTGAAACATCATATCTAGTCAGAAAGCATCATGACTTCTCTACAAATACAGTATTAATATTAGAGAACAGAAATGCATACAGGCACTAGGTTACGTTGTTTCAGCGACGCTTGTTGAAACCTCACGATGTTTTCTGATGCTGGATCATTGAGATCGTACTAATGTGCTACACCAGCTCTACTTTGCAGTAAATATTCTGTACTTTGTTCTCTTCTTTTTTAGAAGGTAGCGATCCCAAACTTTACACATTTTCTGCCGTTTATGGCCATCTTTACTCCCATCGCGCCAACTAAACTCAAACTGTATCACGCCATGCCGTCAGATCCCTGCGCTACGGTGGAATTAAACAAGGTTTTGTCTCAAGCAGATTTTTGGAATCAAGTAAATCGATTAATCGCTGCAGCCCTAGTTGCGTCCCAAGTAATATGGTTATTAGTTTATGTCGTATCGTATTGATATTCAAAAGCAATGTATGGATTTTTATTTGTGTTTTATTGGAACCATTAAAAATTTAAAGCATGACTGGTAGCTGGTTCCACTGGATCAACTAGTAATAAAACTGGATGGGTTTTAAAAATCACAATATATAGATGTGTGCATAGTATCACAATATAATGTATCATATTTTTTTTTAAATATAGATTAAAATATCAACAAAAAAAGATTTAAGCATGCAGTATTAATGTAAACGAACAATTCAACAGTAGTTCCATAAAATATCTGATCAAATAAAAACCACACAACAGATTATTTAACAGATAAATAAATTAAGTTAAACACAATTGTTTTTGGTTTCAAATACTTATCCACTAACGGCACACGCAGTGCTACATCTATACACCAAATACACTCTCAGTAGTAAATGTGGGAATATTTACACACTGGATTTGATTTCCTGGTCGTTTTTCGGCTGTATTTATGCATGTGTGGTCATTATAGCTCATTAATGAGCGCTAACGAAGCGTCCAGGGTCTGCACTCCGACACGAGTTATAAAGAAGAGGAGCCAAGTGTGTGTGTGTGTGTGTGTGTGAAGGGGTTCATGTCGGTGTAATTCAGCTAATTAAATTAGTGTGCTGATGGACGAGAGAGCGCGCCGTCGTCAACCCCCCCCCCGAATCCCTCGCATGGAGGTCACTCTCCCTGCTCCTCTTCCTCGACTGGGCTTCACTTCACATTACGGCAAATCTCTCTCTCACACACACACACACACACACACACACACACCGAGGACAAACAGTGAAAGGACAGAGTAGAGATGGAACCGGTAAAAAGACGGTAAAACCCACACAAAGCAGCAGATCCTCAGCTACTATTACACTAAACAAATATAACAACCAATCCCATCGTTATACAATTAAAACATCCTTACGGTTTCCATGGTAACTAATCAGAGTCTCTCGCGTCTAAACCGGAGTATGTTGGCGTAACACGCACAGATCACACAGAATCAGCGTTTCTGCACTTCAACATCATTACCCAGCTGGGACTGAAGCCCCGCCCCCTCACAGCGACCACCATCAGCTGATCGATCGCTGCAGGTCGCGGAGATATGTAAACGACGTCCACACACACACACACAGCGGCGCTCTGTCACAAATGGAGATTTCATTCCCGATCGACGCGCATTTACCAAACGCGGTTTAGATCAGACAGACCTGCCTCAGCATTAACGATTAATACAGATGTAAAAACACGAAGCTCCAGCTTCCTGCATGACCGTGTGCTATAAACATGAAAGATACCTGGAAGAAGGCACCTCGAGGTCAGGAGTTTAAGGTTTAAAAAACCCCACAGAAACCAGAAGGAAACGTACAAAAAACACAACCTGCCGAAAGATTTTCACTAATAAAAGGTAAAACAAGCTTGGAGCGACAAAAATCCTTCATTAAAACTGCAGACAGACAAATCATTAAGAAATTAATGACTTTTCTCACTAAAACATATCAGTTACACTTCAACCGGTGTTTTAAAAATCCAGGAAATCACATTTTATGACTTTTCAGATGATTTATTTGTATAACGATGCAGAAAAAAAAAGTATTTATTACCTACAAAGAAGCATGAATTCTGTCCTGTTACTTCTCCTTTAAGAAGCTCTTCCATCCGCCACTCGTTACCTGTGTTAGTGGCACCTGTTTAAACTCATTATGTGTATAAAAGACACCTGTGCACACCTTCAACCTCCATCATAGCCAAGTGAGCTGTCCAAGGACAAGATTGTACACCTGCACAAGCCTGGGCTGAGCCACTCTGGAAGAGGCAAGCAACTTGAGGAGAGATCAACTGTTAGAGCAGATGACTGATAATCTCGCTCTACCTGGGGCTCCATGCTGGATGGGGAACACCTGATCTAGAGAACTGGGAGGAAACAGCCCAGAACTATACTGGGAGAACTGGTCAATGAGCTGCAGAGAGCTGGGATCACAGTGAGAAAGGTTACGGTTTGTATCACACCATGTGGTCATAGATTAAAAACCTGCAGCGCTCGAAAGGTCCCCTCGCGTAAGCCAGCACACGTCCAGGCCGGCTAAAGTTTACCAGAGACAAACAGCAACAGCAGGAACAACTGTGATCAAACATCAGGGTTTAAACAGGAATCTAAGAGTTGGTTTTACTACCAACACATCAAGCAGCGGCATTTTGGGGGGGATTGAAACTCTGCACCGACAGACCTAACGTTATCCCACTTACTTTAAGGTTAAAGTATAATCAGGGTTTCTCCTGGTTTCACCGCCAAATTTTAGATCATATCAAGACAACTTCAATGAAAATTAAGACCTACAAGCGCACCAGTTATTCACATCTACATTATTCCTTACAATAAATCCATTTCAACAATATCAGAATCTATATTCTGAGCTGCTCCCTCTACAATCAGTCCCTATGTCGTATCACTTGTATATTCCCTGGACTGACCTGTATCTTTATCACTCTAAAAATGCATTTTTAAAGCTTTAGCATATTTGGTAAGGGAATCACAACTGACTTAACCAAGTAGGGTATTTTAAAAGGGAGCTACTGTGTTTTGTTCTCAACCTGGACCTTATTTATAGCATTTATTACATTCATTTAATCATCCAGACCAGTTAGAAGCCACTAGGAGTCCTTCAGGAGAAGTTTAGATCCATACATTACCCATATAATGGGAGTTAACCAAAGGTCAGCCTCTAAATAAGGAAATATCTGCCACTAAAGTCCTCCATTTCATCAATGTTTGGTTATCAATCACTAGCTCTATTCCCCTGTGAGTTCAGAGAGTCTCAGAGGGGATGTGTTTTTGTTTTATGGGGTGTTTTACAGGCTTAGTCCCATTGGTCATTCAGTTAGTGAAATACGGAAACACGTAAACGTGAACCATGATGATCTCTGCAGTAGTTCGGTCTAACCGACCGCCGTAGAGCACAGAGAGAAAGTCCTGCAGTGAAATCACAGATTAGTGTAGATGGATTCAAATCCTGTAAAACGGGCCGTTTTATAACGAACTTTCAAACCCCATTTTAAAAAAAAAGCACCTAGCGATATTTCTGACCATCCTTAGCTACTCGTCGCTGATATTCCCTGCAGATTAGAGACCCGATTCGCTACAGTACATGCAGCTCCGTCACAAACAAATTTGTTTCGTGTTTAAAGTTAACGGAAAAGTTGAAAAGAAATCTGCAGGTATGAAAGACCGATCTTTGTTTTTACACGCCACACATAAAACATCGTTCTCCACTCTGCAGAAACTACGCCGCATCTGCTTACATGTGGTGCATTCAAGTGACGTAACAAACATAACAAAAAACCCTGAACATAAGCCGTAAACTCGTGTTGAATGGCGTTTTGTAATCAATGATCAACGTATATTCTCTCCATTAATTTCATCGTCTGTTTTTTAGAACTAAAAAGTTAGCTTTAAAAGTTGTAAATGTTGCACCAGCTCCCTTCTCTCAACAGTGCGCTTCAGGCCAAATAATACAACATGTTTCATCGTCTGTTCCTGCTGCATGTTTCCGCTGTTTGAATCATTTATAATGAACAAATCCTAATCTACATCCAATCATTTCTTTCCTTTGACTGCTATAGCGCCACCTACCGGTTCTTTTTCTTTCCCCGTTTCTGTTCGATGGGTTCTTTTATTTTAGACCGTTTTTATTGCAAACGGGTTTTATTTGTGTGGAATGTTGGAGGAGAAACAGAAGACCGCCACATTATTGATGACGTCATCAGCATGACGTGAATAAATGTGGTTATTGAATCTGTTGTTTTTGTGGTTTCGGCTACTTATGGAAATTCACTTAAATGCTGATCCCAGTACGCCTGCTCTATTCACAACGAGCGTATTTCTCCCCTTTACACCAACGTAACGTTTCCAGTAGGAGGAGCGTGACGGCAGCTCTGAGTCCTGACGGATCTAATCTGGTAGAAACGCTGATATGTAGAAATACAAACGGCTTTAATTGGTTCAGTTAGCATCATCACAGACCTAATTCACAGTAGCAGATATAAATATTCAACTTTTCTGCTCAGACAGCAGAGGATGCATTAAAATGCAGAAGGAGAAAAGCTGCGTGAATGCTCATAATCCGGCTGAAATGCAGCATCAGATAGAAGCACAGAGGCAGAGCGCTGCAGGCTGCTGCTGTCCACAGAAAACATGAAACCCTTCGTTCTGCTGCATGATTAGAAAACGGATTAATCTGAGATAATGATGAGACAAATACAAGGAGGCAACACACACAGTGGAATAATTAAGGGGATAACGAGGCAGCGTTTAGCTGGAGACTTTCCTCCTGAGGCTCCGCACACGCACAGAGCTGACTGCCGCGGTGCAGGGATGCCCCCTACAGGACAAACGCAGCAACAACACTGTGTCTGGACTCACTACAGCTCCAGATGGGGATGAATCCGCAGGTGAAAGTAGTTCCCCAGAGACGTCGACCACAGCTGCTGCTTCTGGGCGACACTTTTCTACCCAAACTTCACATTAAACAACAGAAATTCAACTACTTCAACATCTGATTGCTCATTTTATTCTTATTTTTATGCATCTTTGTAACGTCGTGACACAATATGGCCGCTGTATATAAATATCTGATTGTGTGCATATTAATGCAGCTTAACCTTAGAAGCTGTTAATCATGCTGCTAACCACAGTTAGCAAGAAAAGTTAATCATCTAGGCTCTGTGAGCTCAGTGATTGGTCAGCTTCTCCTGTGGGATTATGGGAAACAGATTTTTTTAATCGATGAACATTTTAATGAACCCTAGTTTCCGGACAATAAGCCGCTACTTTTCCCCCGTTACGGTTTATTAGTGGACTGTACAGGTTACCTCCTTCACCTTAAGGGATACCGTGCCTTTAAGAGGCGGTCCTGAGAACGGAAAAAGTTAAGCGAGGAGGAAGTTTGTGTGAACAACGAAAGCAAAGCGGAACAGACAGTTACGCATTTTGATGATGTCATCAGGCTGTGCCTACATATTTCGTACCAAGTAAGGAAGATAAACACTGATGTTTGTCTTTACGCTAAATATTATTGGTTTAAAATTTGTGGTTCTTCAAACGAAGAACCATTTTTAATCCAAATATAAATGTGTAAATAACCATAAAAAGTTTTAGCTTTTATTTGATTTAAAATGTCTTTATTTATGCTGTGAGAATTTTCGTTTCATTATTTTGGAAAAATATGTGACTATTTTTTTGACAGCATTTTGCAGAAAACATTTTCTTCTGCTGTGTATCTGGAAATGTATAATATGTCTCCCAGCTTTATTTCCAGTTTCAGGAGGTTGAGGACAGAGTTCCTCTCCAGGTCAGTGAGGACGACGACGATGATGATGATTACTTGCTATGAGAGAAGCTAATTGCGGTCGGTCCGGAGCTAAATAGGCGCGCGGCTCCATTTCATTCCTAACTGCTGGGTGATTAAGAGAATGTGACCTTCCCAGAGTCTCACCGTCCTGGAAGACGCGCTCCACGTTGAGGCCGTAGGTGGCGCAGGTCTCG
This sequence comes from Apricaphanius iberus, assembly GCA_028564705.1. Classification (NCBI taxonomy): domain Eukaryota; kingdom Metazoa; phylum Chordata; class Actinopteri; order Cyprinodontiformes; family Aphaniidae; genus Apricaphanius; species Apricaphanius iberus. The sequence goes on along the minus strand of JAPXFQ010001016.1, from coordinate 11,762 downwards.
TAGTAGGTGCAGCGCTTCAGGTCGTTGGAGAGCTTCCTGGCGCGGCCGTCGTCGATCACCCGCGGGTTGTTGGAGCTGATGGCGTCTGTCGGGAGGAAACGGGGAGAGACGTGAGCTTTCTGTGGGGCTCTGCTGCCCTCTGCTGGTAGAGATGTTGCTTCCTGGCCCACATTCTGACCAGTTCAGCTTCCCCATAACCTTTAAGCGGTTTCCCAGAACCAAGAACAACAAATCAGTGCATGAATTTCAAGTATTAGCTGCAGTTCTTGGCTGCTTTTGTGTCCGTTAACAAGCATTTTGCTACAGAAGCAGATTCCATTCACAGCTAAAAACTAAAAAGCTGTTTTTTCTGAATAAGCAACATACATTTTGTTTCCATCCTCGCTAGGAAAATCGGTTTAGACGATGGAAGTTATTAACTCGTCCACTTTGTTGGCTTTTATTCACTTTTACTTTGTTTTGGGGTTGAGAAACAGGAAACGATGCAGACAGGATTATTCAAACCTGCTCAGGTTTAACTGCATTCCTGCAACAAGCTTCCCTATTTGCAGATTTAACTTGAACAGAATAATCTTTAATAGGAGACTAAACATGTAAAACCGTTGGAGTTTTATTTCTACCATTTATTACATTCATTTCCTCACCCAGACCAGTTTGTCTAACCGTACATGATGGCGAGCAGAAATGCACCAAACTCTTACAGACTTCTCTCGCCCAGACAGAGACAGTTTTCGTGACTTACGCTGAGCTCTCCCCTTCCTCACTGATGACTAAAACATGCTTTCGTTTTACGATGCTGCATCATCCCCGCTGTGATGTTATAAATGATGCAGGGAACAAACGTCTTTGTGTCGTCTAAGATAAACTACATGTTTTAATCGTGTTAGCTCTACCTGCTCCTGCACCGCTCCTCTGCGGCCTTTGTGACGAGTTCATCACGTTGGCTGTTAAATAACGGTTACAGGGAAAAAAAGTTGTGCGACTGACGACCAAATAAGACCTGGTAATCAGGCTACACAACGAATTCGTTTCCAACGCTTTTTAGCATAGAATTTGATCGATTTTATCTGATTGTTGTTGCAGCTGTTGTTGTCTTCAGGGTGTTTTACAGACATTTAATCCAATTTACACCAAATATCTGACCAAAAGGAAGCCTGTAGAAGCTGAACTTAGTCATTCTCTTACGCTGTGTCCACACCAAAAGCGTCAAAAACGCGCCACATGCCCCCAGCTTGATGCTAGAACATTCGCACCTTGAAGCGTGTACAACGCGAACTTGACGCGCTTCAAATATTGTATTTCCACGTGCGAACTGGCCTTCAGCAGAGCTGGGGCTACAGTGCAGCTGGCGGAGGAGGACCGAGCTGGCGGAGGACAGAGTGGATTACGTGTTCTGGCCTACAGTAGAGCTGGGACCGCTGCACTGGTGGTTTGGTGAGCTACAGATACAGTCTAGCTACGGCGGAGGGATCCATAAACAGCAGAGAGCCTCTCATAAACACCGGCTCCTTGCCGCCTGGAGAACGTGACCTGCTCGCCCAGTTTGTGCCGTGAAGGTCCAAGCTTGGCCTGCCGAAACACCAACTACATTTCTGAGCAGCTGTCCATCTGTCTGCGGTTTGTAAAAGTTTATAATATTTGAGCAGCGTGGGACGTGGTGCGGGATCAGCAACCAGGAAACCAGGAGAGGAGGCCGTTTAAAGGCTGACTTCCACGCTGAGAGGTGCTTTTACAGCAACAACGGCTTTTTTAAGAGCCACCCACAAACCTCTTAAGAGCATTCCTGTCTAAAAAGTTTATTTTTTTATTTCTGTCTCTGTATAGCAAACTGCTTGTGTCATGTTAGCCACGATGTTTATCAGTATTTCCTCCATGTCCTGCTGAGGCTGTGACTCCATGACAGTCACAGAATCACTGAAACTCTGTCCCCCGATTGGTTGTCGCGGCGCGATTTGACGCTGGAGTTCAGATTTTTCCAACTCCAGCAGAATTTTTCACGCGCCGCAAACGCCTCATTCGCACAAATCCTCCGCGCAGATCGGGCAGAAAAGCGTTTTCACGACGCAAATCTGCTTCTGACTTGAAGCGGGACCCCCTGCCGCGCGTCAACGCGCTCCTCCATTGACATAACATGTACACCTGACTCACCGCTCGCTTAATTCGCTTTTGGTGTGGACGTACAGTTAGTGTAATTTGGAAACACGCAAACATGAAGCATGCTGGTCAGACTATAGCTGGATCTAAACTTCTCCTGAAGGACTACAAGTGGCTCCTAATTGGTCTGGGGGAGTAAATGAGTGTAATAAATGCTAGAAATAAAGTCCTTTATGAAGGAAAAAACAACTGTTCTTGTTCTTAAAACACTATCTGTCTTCAGGTCAACAACCAACGTGTCAACCTCAGCCCCAGAGAATTGCTAAAGTCCTGTTTACAGGTGCTGAAGGAAAAAGTTGATTTATTTCAGTAATTCCATTCAAAAAGTGACGCTTTACATGGTCTCTCAGTCTAGTTCTGTAGGCTACACAGTCATGGAGAAGACTGCTGGCTGGACAGGTGTCCAAAAGACATCCTTGGACAAGGAGACAGAAGGTTGTTGCTAAAGAGGCTGGCTCTGTGTCCAATAAGGACATTAATAGAGAAGAACAATGTCTACCAGCAACAGGGAGAACGGCATCATGGGAAACTAAACCCGTTCAGAACCGACACACACAGACGTCGCTTTCCTGCTGTCAAAAAGGAAGCTGCTGATTGGTCCAAAGTTCTGTCTGGAGGAAGAGAGGAGAGGAACAGAATCCATGTTGCTGGAGGTCCAGAGCAAAGTTTTTACAGTCAGTGATGGTTGGGGAGGCCATGAGGTCAAAGGTCATTGCTACCAGGAAGTTTTACAGCACTTCCTGCTTCCTGACCAACTTTATGGAGATGCAGATTTCCCATCAGGACCTGGTACCTGCAGCCAAAGCTACCAGTACCTGGTTTAAGCACCATGGTGTCCCTGTTCCTGATTGGTCGGCTGAGTCACCTGACCTTTTTGTGAAGAAGCCACGGCTACGTACTGAGTACTAAGTTTTTAGTAGGCCAACATTTCTATAAGTCCTGTTTCCATTGGTCTTAATTGATATTCTAATTTTCTGATAATGAATTTGAGACTTTCATTAGTTTTTAGTAATAATCATCCAAATTAAACAAACTAAACATCTGAAATATATCAGTCTGTGTGTGATGAATGAATCCATTAAACAAGTTTATTCCTTTTGAATGGAATTAGTGAAATAAATAAACCTTTTCATGATATTCTAACTTCGTGACCAGCGCCTTTTCATGTTTTTGTCCTCAAGTCATTCCCACTTTTTGCCAGCAGAGGGAGCTGTAGGTAAAGGGATTTGTTTATCAGAGCAACGACGGGTTTGAGTTAAATTCAAGTCTTTTTAAGAGCATTTATTTCACAGCAATGCTAAAGCAGAACAACTCTGTAACTCTGTGTAAAAGGTGCCACAAGCAGAGGAACGACTTTTTAAAAGTCCTTTTAAGGTGTTAGGTAACGTTTTCCTGCATAGCTGACATCATCTTCAGCCAGGGTCGTTAAGTACCTAAAAAAAGCCACACATTGTTGATTCCCCTGACCTTTTGAGCTCTTTGTTTTACCTACACTTAATCTCTTTAGCATTATTAGCTCTGGGAGCTACATGTACGACCCTAAGAGGGAGGCCAGCTACATGCCTGACTAAAAATGTACCAGCCCTTGCTTCCTATTTATTGATCTGTATCTTATTTAGTTTACATGATCTTTAAAAGGTTTTAAATAGCATGTTTTGTAAAATGACTTTTCCAGGTTTTTCCTGAGTGTGTTGAACCCTGACGTCTGACTGAAACCAACCGACTCTGAGCAACGGTTTGTGTCCAGGTTTAGCCATAAACCAGGGAGGAATCTCCTAGAGATTAACCAGGTTTCTTCAACTTAAATATAAGTAGAGTACTTCAATTTGTAGAGAAAATGTCTGGAAAAGATGTCCAATTGTTAGCAGAAGTATTCTCCAACAAAAACGATTGGTTTGAGTGGTCTATAGTTACCTAAAGTGGCCCAATTTACCTGCTGTCACCCTACTGGTTAGTAGCGTATTTATTAATGCTACCTTATTTAATAAAATAACCGTGTGGTTGACAAATGAAACTTTGGAGGAAGGAGTTGACTGCGGTGTGTTTTGGACCTTGTGTTCCGACCAGGACCAGCGGCAGCTCTGAGGTGTTCCTGCAGGAGGCCAGGCGGCTGTAGTAGTGGTACACCGTCTGGAAGCTGATCTCGTCTTCCAGGCTGAAGACGAACACCACCGCGTCCACCCACAGGGCGAACTGGACACACACAGAGACACAGGGCGGGTCAACGGGGACAAACACACGCCTCCAATGGGGCGGGTTTCACGGGCTGCAGTACCCACCTGAGCCTCCGGGGGGCCTCCTTCATCCCTGATGAGCAGCAGGTGACTCTGGCCGTCCACCACGATCTCCTTCTTGAAGCGTCCTCCTGCAGGAGCAGAGGTGGAGCCGTGTGATTGGTCGCCGCTCTGTGACCGGCTCTGATTTAAGGCCGTAGGAACCGGGGCCGCCTGGTGGGATCCAGAGCCGCTCGCCAACCAAACACAGCCGCCACGGTTCTGATCCGGTACCAGACAAGGCTGTCTGCTACCGTCCAATCAGAATACGAGCCGCGGTGGGTTCTGGCTCCGACTGCAATCTGTTTGGGTCACCGCTAAACAAGATGGCCGCCCTGTGGAGCCCCCCAGGACGTCTGGGTGTGACCCCAATGATCTACTCGGACCCAAACAGAGCGCAGGTCAGAGGTCACGCGTCCCCCGGTGTCCAAACATCGCCACATCAGGGCGTTTAGAGGAATCTGGTGTAATCTCTCGATCTGGACTGACAGACCCAACCAGACGGCCTTTCTAGCAGAACAAACCTTCCACCAAAGTAGAGGTTTTATGTCATTAACATCACTGTGGAATGATCAAGTGTTAGTAAAACCCAAACTAAACTAAATCTGAGGAAATGAGTTCTTCCTAGGGCTGGATGTATCGCTGACGGTCAGCTCTTTGCTTCTCCTACTTTCCATCAAGCTCAAATTCATTCAAACTGTTGGATTTTTCAGTACTGCTTCCAGCTTGATGCTTCGTCTTAACTTGTTGTCTGACACGTGGCCAGTAGGGGGCGACTGCTTCCCAAAACAGTGAAAGCTTCGTAGCGTTTCACCAGCCGACCATCAATGAGTGCTGATTGGTGAAATAATGAGGGTTAATGAGAGTTAGAGCATCGATGAGCTACAGAGGAGGACGAAGACCAAGAGTCGGAAAACTGACCCAAAGGAGCAGAAAAAGAGGCGGAGCCAGCTAACGGTTAGCTAGCAGCTGGTTGAAGTCAGCTTCAGGTTCTGCTCAGGAAAATCTGACTGGAACCAAGTAGAACCTGGGTCTGGGTCCAGATCGGTATTCAACATTCCTGCAACTCAGAGGTGCAATTTTTCCAAACGTTTAAATGGGAAAAAAACTGTTTCGTGTGTGAAAAAGCAGAACCGAGCTGATCTCAAAGAGCTGCTGAGGGATAAATGGATGGATGGATGGATGGATGGATGGATAAATGGATGGATGGATGGATAAATGGATGGATAAATGGATGGATGGATGGATGGATAAATGGATGGATGGATTGATGGATAAATGGATGGATGGATAAATGGATGGATGGATGGATGGATAAATGGATGGATGGATGGATAAATGGATGGATGGATAAATGGATGGATGGATGGATAAATGGATGGATGGATGGATGGATGGATAAATGGATGGAAGGAAGGATGGGGAAATGGATGGATGGATGGATAAATGATGATGGATGGATGGATGGATGGATAAATGGATGGATGGATGGATAAATGGATGGATGGATGGATGAGGATGGATGGATGAAGATGGATGGATAAATGGATGGATGGATAAATGGATGGATGAAGGATGGATGGATAAATTGATGGATAAATGGATGGATGGATAAATGATGGATGGATGGATGGATAAATGGATGGATGGATAAATGGATGGATGGATGGATGGATAAATGGATGGATTATGGATAAATGGATGGATGATAAATGATGGATGGATGGACAAATGGATGGATGGATAATGGATGGATGGATGGATGGATAAATGGTTGAATGGATGGATGGATAAATGGATGGATGGATGGATGAAGATGGATGGATGGATGGATAAATGGATGGATGAAAGATGGATGGATGGATGGATGATAACTGGATGGATGGATGGATGGATAAATGGATGGGTGGATAAATGGATGGATGGATAAATGGATGGATGTATGGATGGATAAATGGATGGAGGGATGGATGGACGGATGGATAAATGGATGGATGGATGGATAAATAATGGATGGATGGATGGATGGATAATGGATGGATGGATGATGGATAACAGATGATGGATGATGGATAAATGGATGATGGATAAATGGATAATGGATGAATGGATAAATGGATGGATGGATGGATAAATGGATGGATAGATGGATAGATGGATGGTAAGGATGATGGATGGATGGATGGATGATAATGGATGGATAAATGGATGGATAAATGGATGGATAAATGATGGAGGATAAATGATGGATGGATATGGATGGATGGATAAATGGATGGATGGATGGATGGATAAATGGTGAATGGATGGATGGATGTATGGATGGAAATGGATGGATGGAATGGATAAATGGATGGATGGATAAATGGATGATGATGGATGGATGGATAAATGAGGATGGATGGATGGATGGATGGATATGGATGGATAGATGGATGGATGGATGGATGGATAAATGGATGGATGGATAAATGGATGGAAATGGATGGATAAATGGATGGATGGATAAATGGATGGATGGATGGATGGATAAATGGATGGATAGATGGATAGATGGATGGAAGGATAAATGAGGAAGGATATGATGGAATGGATGGAATGATGGATAAATGGATGGATGGATGGATGGATAATGGATGGATGGATAAATGATGGATGGATGGATGGATGGATAAATGGAATGGATGGATGGATGGATGGATAAATGGATGGATGGATGGATGGATATGAATGGATGGATAAATGATGGATGGATGAATAAATGGATGGATGGATGGATAAATGGATGGATGGATGGATGGATAAATGGATGGATGGATAAATGGATGGATGGATGGATAAATGGATGGATGGATGGATAAATGGATGGATGGAAAATGGATGGATGGATGGATGGATGGATGGATGGATGGATAAATGGATGGATGGATGGATATAATGGATGGAGGATAAATGGATGGATGGATGGATGGATAAATGGATGGATGGATGGATGGATAAATGGATGGATAAATGGATGGATGGATGGATAAATGGATGGATGGATAAATGGATGGATAAAAAAATGGAGGATGGATAAATGGATATGAATGGATGGAAAAAAAATGGATGGATAAATGGATGGATGGATGAAATAAATGGATGGATAAAAATGGATGGATGGATGGATAAAGGATGGATGATGGATAAATGGATGGATGGATAAATGGATGGATAAATGGATGGATAAATGGATGGATGGATAAATGGATGGATGGATGGATAAATGGATGGATGGATGGATAAATGGATGGATGGATGGATGGATAAATGGATGGATGGATGGATGGATGGATGGATGGATAAATGGATGGATGGATGGATAAATGGATGGATGGATAAATGGATGGATAAATGGATGGATAAATGGATGATTGGATGGATGGATGGATGGATGGATAAATGGATGGATGGATGGATAAATGGATGGATGGATGGATGGATAAATGGATGGATAAATGGATGGATGGATGGATGGATGGTTGGATGGATGGATAAATGGATGGATGGATAAATGGATGGATAAATGGATGGATGGATGGATAAATGGATGGATGGATAAATGGATGGATGGATAAATGGATGGTTGGATGGATGGATGGATGGATGGTTGGATGGTTGGATGGATGGATGGATGGTTGGATGGATAAATGGATGGTTGGATGGATGGATGGAGAGAGCGGGTATTTACCTGCGTCCACGTCGGCTAGTTTATCAGAGCGTCCCAGAAAGCAGGAAGAGAAGAAACACAAAGTGAAACCAGATGAAAGCCATGCAGAGACGCTGTAGCACCAGCAGGTGGACAGGAAACGCCTGCATCACTTCCTGTTGCATAAGGCAGCTCACCTCCATCTCAGTCAGACACTCTAAACATCCCATCATCAACGGTTAGCTTTGGATTTCACCGATTCACCAACATGGACGCCTCGCTAAGACTGAAACCAGTCAGGGTAGAAGAAACATTTGGCTCTGAAGGAGCGAAAAGGACGAGAAGATTCAGCAGAAGACTGGTTCAGGAAGACTTTATCGGTGTTACAGAGGGTAACCACTAACTCTGTTCTACTATTAAAGGGAATAAAAGTGTGTGTCAGTGCACTAAAGCTAGCTGCAGCTGCATGTGTTTTATTGTGTTAGAAGTTATAGAGGATTGCTCTGATAGAAACATTTAGGATGGGTTAAATTCTGTTTAATTCAACTAAAGTGCCTCAGTTTTACACTTTTTTACAGACATTAATTTTTGTCATCTTTTTTAAAACAAAATTAGCTTTTATTTCATAAAATCTTTTTCTACAATTAACAAATTAGGGATGCAACGATACCACTTTTTTCAAACCGATACCATACCAATACTTGGATCAGAGAGTACCATTACCGATACTTCTACGACACGCAAAAAAGCACTGAATCGGAAAAGATGTTTTATTTTATTCCCTGATTGCTACAAAAAATTATGGTAAATTAATAGAAAAAATAAAATATATAAAAAATAATGACCACAAAACTGAAATTTAAAGTGAAAAAAATCAACATTTTCTCTGAAATTATTGCAGATTTTCCACATTTGAAGTATCAATTAACTGTAACCAATACACGGTACCGTTCCCAATATCCGATATCGGTATCACTAGATCCCTATAAATAATGCTTTATATTAATAAAAGCATTTTTAAAATGAAACATAACTCATAATGAGCTTAGACTTTCATTTGAATTCAGTTTGTCCAATAATTCTACTGCCACATTATATATTTATTATTTCTTCATACAGACATTCGATACGATATTCATTGTGATACAGAGGGAACGATACGATATTGCGATTTTCAAAACTGAATTTAACTGTAGAAAAGCTGTCACAGAATCCTAAACACTCCAATCTGTTTCATCCATAACTCAGGAGGTAAAAAAGCCACCAACTAGCAGTCCTACTTTATATTTTACTGCCAAAATGATTGTGGTTTCAGACTTTCGTTGAAATTTTAATAATACAAAAAAAACCACAGGATTTTTTGCTCGATACGATATCGTAACATAAAATATCGCGATATAATGGCATATCATCCGTATAGAGCTTGTAAAAGGGATTAGCAGCTTCCTGCTTCGTTCACTTTAACTCCTCAGCATTTCTAGATATAAACGTGTTCACCCATTAAAACCAGCTGCAGATCCATATTTCTATGATGTTTAGGTGGGTTTTATAGACGGCTGTAAAACAATGACTCATCGTAGGTTAAAGCTGCCCGCTCCTCCTGGTTCAGAGAGCAGCTTTACTGAGTTAGCCTGAAGCTAGCACACACTTCAGCCCTGGTTGTTAGGGAGCACGGGGGAGGGTGGGTCATGCTGTGGTTCTGCTGGTTTCCTCCCAGTGAAGGATGGAAACACGAGCAGCGGCGGTGGTTTCCCAACCAGAGCTCCGCCTCCTCTAATGGATCCCATGTGTTGAGGGTCCCTAAACGCACCACGGAGCAGGTAGCAGCTCCGCTCAGTAAGAATAGTTCTGGTTTGTGGTCCGGCGGTACCGCTGGCCGGCTCCAGACCGGCCGCCATGGGAACCGGGCCGACAGTATTTTTAGACGTGAGGAATTTGCTTCCTGCTGGATTTTTCTTCCCTTTCTGCTGCTACTCTTCATGGACTGTTAACAGAACCGCCTGGTACCACATGCTGTTCCACCCCTCCTACCACACAGAGGGGTCAGCGAGGGGTCGGATCCAGTCGGATGGTTCTGGTTAAACTGGAGAGAGCTGATGTTCTGGTCCGGTTCTGAATAGAACCGTTCTCACCTTCAGGGGACTCCTCCTGGACGTACGTTCCTGTCAGGTACCGGTGGACCAGCGCCGACTTACCGCTGGCCAGATTACCCACGATGCCCTGCAGGGAGGAGGCAGAACCAAGCCGTTACCTCTAAGCGGACCAACAGGACCGGACCTACTGGAACTGGGTAACTCACCACTTTCAGTTCTGGAACGGTCCGGCTGAGGGTCCATTCCTGGCTGTTCACGAAGGCATCTGGAAGCAAGAGAGCAGAAGTTAGTCCGGTTCTCTCAAGTTCTACTGGTTCTGTTCAGTTCTACTGGTTCTGTTCAGTTCTACTGGTAAGTTACATACTCAATAAAAAACATTTTCATATTGTTCTTAAATTATAATGTAAAATAATCACAATGTAAGTTTTTATATAAAACCAAATGTACTGTGAAGTTCTGAGCAGAACCGAGCTCTGCTTCCAGTCCACTCTGCGGTTCCTGCTGAACTACAGGACTAAATGACGCCAGCAGAACCAGGCCAGTGGGTCGGCGCCTCCAGCCTGGCTTCAATAATTCATCAGCAGCAATCTGGTGGACCAGCAGGACCAGTTAGAATCAACGTTTCCAGCAAAACGGACCGCAGATAGAAGCAGAACCTCTCAAACATTGGACTGAAACACATGCTGGGGTCGAAACAGCAGAACCGAGCCAGAAAAACAGAGAGGTTTAGCAGAAAAATTAGCCAGAGATAAAAAACGTTTTTAAAAAAACATGGAGAAATTCATGACGTATGGAACCAAAGAGATGCTTTATGATATGATTTATGGTCTAATTATGAGGTTAAAATCTAATGAGATTGTCTGTTGGTTTACTTTTAGAAAACTTAAATCGCTTTTTCTATAAAAATGAATAAAATCATCAGAAAAGTAAAACAAAAACAATCATTTTATTCAGTATATTATGAAAAATGTTGTTTTTTTTTCATTAAGCTGCTTTTTGTTTTAATGATGATAATCAAATTTTGGCATTTTAGATGAAAACATCCATGTGCAAAAAAATAAAATTCAATTAATTTAGCGTTGAACAAATTGATTTTTAGCCTTCAAGAGAAAGTACTTTATTTTGATAGAATTGTAAGAGAACTTCCTGGTTCAGTGCACTGATGTAGGTCAGCAAACACCAGCTTCTGCGAAAGTATCGAGGTGAGCGCTCTGTCATGTGGAAAATCGCTCATGAACTTTTATTTTGAAAACAAAATGTCAATCACATGGTTAAACAGGTGAATAGATTTGGTTAAAACCGGTTTAATCTGGTCCAAACAGCTAACAATGTCTGGTATAAACTGTTTTTAATCTTGTTCAAACAGCTAGCAATGTCTGGTATAAACTGTTTAATCTGGTTCAAACAGCTAACAATCTCTGGTATAAACTGTTTAATCTGGTTCAAACAGCTAACAATGTCTGGTTAAAACTGTTTAATCTGGTTCAAACAGCTAACAATGTCTGGTATAAACTGTTTAATCTGGTTCAAACAGCTAACAATCTCTGGTATAAA